>PVJX010033493.1:0-19633 GCA_004027295.1 Dolichotis patagonum | reverse complement strand
TTTTTGATAAAAAAGAAAAAAATTTGTTTGAACTATCACACATATTCAAATTCCAATGAGACACAATGTGGTAGATAGAACCAATGGTAATAGAACAAAAAAAAAAACATGGTAGGACTTCTAAGAAGGATAATATTAAATCAGCAATAGCTGTCATAATGTTTTCTTCAAAACAGCTGTTCATATCATCACGTATGATATAGTCAAACAAAACAGAATAACACCATTCCAACTGATGATTTAAAACTTTGAAAGACTTCGAAGCTATGAGATGGGACCTCATGCTTACCATAAAGTCTTATATACTCTTATCAAATCTCATATTAGGGAGATTATATGGTATTTACCCTTGTGAGTTTGGTTTATTTCACTTAAGAGAATGGTCTCAAGTAGTGTCCATTTATTTATAAATATCTCAATGTGATCATTCTTTATAGCTGAGTAGTACTCCATTGTATAAAAATGCCACAACTTTTTTATCCATTCCTCAGTTGATGGGCACTTAGGTTGTTTCCAAGATCTGGCTATTACAAATTGAATATCATTTATTCTTAAGAGTTAGGAACTGTAAGCTAGGTTTGGTGGTGCATATCTGTACACTAGCACTCTGGGAGGTAGGAGATTGCCTTTGTAAGCCTGGCCTGGGCAATTTAGTGCATAGTCATTGAAATTTTAGGAAATTTTGGGACTCATATGGGAAAGACACATTTGAAACATTTCAGGACCTGCAATCCCAGCACTTGGGAGGCTGAGGCAGAAGGATTGTTGCGAGTTAGAGGCCAACTTGGGCTATATAGTGAGTTCAAAGCCAGCCTGAGCTGTATAGTGAGACTTTGTCTCAAAAAAAATTTTGGGAGGGGAATAAAATTTTTAATTTTGCAATTTTGGCTTATATAACTATTAGAAGATCTAGAGAATAGATGTCACATGGAAGTCACCTTGAAAAGTTAGGGAAGCGATAGTTAAAAGTTAGGGAAATATTAACTATGTTTAATTTTACCAAGTTTTCCAGACTATAGAGTCTGGCAAAAAAAAATGTATATATAATTCAGGGGAAAAAAGTGTATAAATATTTTAACACTAATTTTTTTTTTTTTTTGTACCGGGGATTGAACTCATGACCTCGCGCTTGCCAGGCAGGCACTTAAGCCACTGAGCTAAATCCCTGGCCCACTAAATTTCTTAAGACATTATGAGATTAATACAAGTTACCTTTGGCCTCTATAATTATAAGAGGTGCTCAAAGTTAGCTTCTAGACATTTATTGGCATGGCAAACTGCTGCTTGGGTGACCTTGGTTATTGAGACTGCTGAAAATGCGTTTTCAATTTCTTCTCTAAGGGCTGGCAGTATAGTGGGTTTTCTGTGATACAAGACATCCTCTAGGGTCTCCCATGTGAAAGTAACACCATCTGTTGAAAAAACATCATGCTGTTTTTCTTGTTTTCCTGAAGTGTGTATAGATACTTTTTGGGAGATCTTGTATATATGTTTCTATTTGCTTGTTTGTTTTAAAGTACTAGGAATTGAACCCATGATCTTGTGTATGCTCACTAAACACTGTTACACTGAAGAGAGTTTAAAATTTCTTATTTTCACATGGGGTCTCCCTAAGTTACCTAGGCCAGCCTTGAACTTGTGATCCTCCTGCCTCAGCCTCTTGAGTAGTTGGGATTACTGGTATGCACTGCCTTTCCTACTGAAAATGTACATTTTAGGTTTAAAGGTCAAGTACTGTGGTAATTTATACAATCTTTGTGTCTGTTACTTTTCTCTTGTTGCTGAGACAGAATACCTAACACCCAAAATTAAGGCAGAAAAGATTTATTTAGCTCACAGTTTGTGGAGGTTTCAGTCTGTAATCAGCTGGCTCCAAGGCATGGTGGCATGGCACTGGGCAACAGTTCAAGGTGGCAGAAGATAGAAAAAGCAGCAAGAGCAAAACCAGGGCAGAACAAGCCTCTTTTTCTCTCTTATATTATAAACAGGCCTATCCGCCACTAGGGTAGTTGTAGCACTCGTATAGTCTCCCCTCTCCTCTTACACAGGATGAAAATGTTTGCAAAGTGAGGGCCTTGGCCCCCTGCTGATTTGCTTCATTAAACTGCTAAACTTCTCAAGTTGACACAGTGTATCAACCATTATACTTTGATTTACATCCCTTAATTTATTAAAATTTCCAGATCTTACTCTGACCTAGTGATTTTCAAGGGAATAAAGGTTGGAATTATAAATCTCATCATAAGGTTAAAAAAAGGTATAATTTTTATAGGAGTGAATTAAGAGATAGATTAGCAATTAAAAAAAATCTATATCTATATATATATATATATATATATATATATATATATATATATACACACACACACTTTATTTTTGTCTTTTTGAGAGAGGGTTTTGGTATGCAGTTCAGTCTGGCCTTCAACTTACTTTGTAACCCAGGCTAGCCTCCTACTCATAGTGATCCTTCTACCACAGCCTCCCAAGTGTTGGAATTATAGTCATGGCCCAGCCTGAAAATATATCACTGCCCCCCCACCCCGTACTGGGGATCGAATTCAAGACTTTGCGTTTGCCAAGCAGGCACTTGTGTCGCTATGCTAAAACCACAGCCCCTGAAAATATATTCTTTTAAGATCATGATACAAATGGCTGGGGTTTTAGTTCAGCAGCATAAGCACCTGCCTTGCAAGCGGGCCCTCGTGAGTTTGATCCCCGGTACCGGTAAAAAGAAAAAAAAAAAAAAAAAGATCATGATACACGGTGTATTTATCATTGTTATTCTCTAATTATTTTGTTGTGAAATTTTATTTTTTCATAAAAATGTTTTTGTATTTTCTTTATTAATGTCTTGAATTACAGTACTATAAATGATAAAAAGATAATCACAATTAAAAAAAAGAAAATGCCGGTAACTAAATAATCTTTAAAATTAATTTTATCTCTAAAATTCTAGGCCCATTATTAGTATCTCATTAGAACAATTTATCTACTCTTTATAACACTGAGGACCTTTAGTTTTGTCTTAGCTTTCACAAATAGCTGTTAATTTTACCGAGTTAATGAGAAAATTTCTTCTTTCAAACTCAAGAAACCTTGGCAATAGCTTTATAGTTGATCTTTTCTATAAGAGTGCGAAAAAGCCCTCATCCTTGTGAAGTCATTTTTCCCCTCTTCATGTCTCTACTGTTTCTCCTGCTACATATATGGTTGACAGTATGGGATTTATACAGAAAAAAGAGGCATTTAAAATATTTTGGGAATAAATTTTTAATATGGGAATTTGAATTTACATGATTATTAGAAGAGTTAGGGGAGTAAATTTCACATCAAATCACCTTGAAAAGTTAAAGAGAGCTATAGCTGAAGACTTCCAGGAATTTCAAGATCATTGGAAACTGCTATAATTATTGAACACTTTTGAGATATCTTTATCCGTAGTAATAAGGAAGGTAATTCTCAAAAGCTGCTATGATTCTAACATCTGCCTCTCTGCTTTTAGCTACCTCCAAAGGATAAGGCTTCTGTTTTAAGGTCTCATGAGTTCCTTTCACTGCAAAATGTAACTTATATCTATACAGGAAAGGAAGTTTTGGGAAATAGAGAAATGACTTTGAAAGAGTGAATGGTTGTGCTAAGTTGCACAGACAGTGGTCAATGATATTTTTGACCTGGGAAAATGGGACTGCAGTTCTTATTTGTGCCTAAGAAAGGAGTCTGAGGTTATTCATAAAAGATTCTAGGTTATGGAAAACAACCAAACAAAGACAGATTTAAGGATAATCATAAACATGCATGGTCTTGAAAGGCTGTGAAGGAAAATTTTTTCATAAAAATGAGGCAGTTAATTCTAACAATACAATCATGAGTACAGAAGGGAGAAAGAAAAAGACATCTGTGTTTAAAATTAAAGATTGTCATTGGTGAGATTTAAGAAAAATCTTTTTTTGGAGACATGGTCTTGTTATGTTGCTGAGGTGAGTGTATTAGTCAACTTTTTCTTGCTGTGGCCACATACTGTATCTGAGAGTCAAATTAGAAGGGATGGTTTAATGGAGGTAGTAGTCAGATATTGGGAGAAAAGCAAAGGCCTATAGATAACCACATCCGGAACACATCACTGGAAAGCTGACACTGAAGATTTCCACTACACACAGTGTTTCCTCTATGATTGACTTTTGGGTGTAGGGGGTTGGAGGGGAGAGAGAGAGACAGAGACAGAGAGACAGAGAGAGAGAGACAGAGAGAGACAGAGACAGAGAAGAGAGAAGAGAGAAAGAAAACAAGGCAACAGAATGCTTCCCCAAACTCCCTACTCCCCCAAAACTAATGAACGAGAAAGAAATCAAAAGCTAAACAACTGAATAATATGAAATGATAAAAGAAGAGGAAAAAAATCAATATAGTGCTAGTCAAACTCATAGATGATATAACTAAACAGATAATGTACTTAAAATGATCAGTGAGCTTACAGAACACACTAATGAAAAGCTAGATGAGCTAAATAAAGTAATATAAAACATGAATTTAGAAAAAAATTATGGAAAAGTGCCAAATAGAAATCCAGGAGATAAAAAAATACAGTTGAAATTATGGGCAGCAGATGTGATCAATGTGAAGAGAGTGTCAGAACTAGAAAATAGGACTGATGCAGGTAATCATATACTCAGAGATACCTTAAAAATGAAAAACCATGGAAAATGTATTTAATAGCTGCTAGATAATATACAGAAAACTAAGATTAATTGGGATTAGTGGAAAATCAGAAGATAACACATATGGCATAAAAAGCTTGTTTACAGAAATAGAAGAAACCATTTCAAGTTTGGGGAATTTAACAGATACATGTATGAGGCATACAGATCCCAAATAACCATGATCAGAAAATAACTTCTTCATGATACATCATAGTCAGAATTCCAAGAGTCCAACACAAAAACAGAACCTTAAAAAGCTGTTAAAGAAAAGCAACATATCTCTTACAAGGGTAAACCTATTAGAATTATAGCAGACTTATCAATATAAACATTGAAGGCCAGGAGAGCTGGGAATGAAGTGCTTCAAGCCCAGAAAGAAAATAACTTTCAACCCAGATTAATATTATCCTGTAAAGCTATCTTTTAAAATTGATGGGGAAATAAGGTATTTCCATTTTAGAGAGCATATTAAGAAATTTGTGACCACCAAACCAGTGCTCTAAAGAATTCTCAAGGATATGCTAGAAAGAATTAATGAAACCATTGACTCCAAAATATCTAGTGGATTCAATACATCAGTCAGCATGAACAGTTAAGCAGAAGGGGAAAAAAATGAATCAACAACAGGAAAATAGTGCAGTGACAGGAATACCTCTCAGTAATAAGTTTCAACATGAATGGTCTCAGCTCCTCAGTGAAATGACACAGATTAGCTGTATATGGGAAACACATTGAACCTAAAAAAAGGAATTCGTAGATTTAAAAGGATATAAAACAATATCCCATGGAACAGAAACACAAAAAACAACCTAGAGTAGCTATCCTATTTTCAGACAAAGTAAACTTCAAGCCAAAACTGAGCAGAAGAGACAAAGAAAGTCATTATTTATTGGTTCAAGGAATAAATCAACAGGAAGAGGTAATAATTATAAGCCCATATGCACTGATATCAGCACAACCAACTTAATGAAACAAATACTGCTGGACATAAGTATAACACAATTATTGTGAGGGACCTTAACACTCCACTGTCACTAATAGATCAACTAGACAAAAACTAATAAAGAAATATCAGAGTTGAACCATGCGTTTGAACAAATGATCTCAATATATGTCTAGAGTGTCTACCTAATAACAACAGAATAAATATTCTTTTCAGCAGCACATGGAACTTTCCCCAAAATAGGCCACATACTAGCACTTAAAGGATGCTTAAATAAAAACAAAAGGCTATGTAACCCTCTGTGTGCCAGTGGTGGCCCTGCCTGACCAGGGAGAAACCTCACCCCACAGTGAGTCAGATGGTGCATGGACTGGGAGAGAAGACCCTCCCCCTTGCCTCTGTAAGCAACTCGCTGATTTGGAGAAACACAGGCTGAGATGATAACAACTGAAGTAAAGAAACAACCTAATGCCTATATTGTTTGATTGACTTTGCAAGCCTAAAGCCAGTAGTCAGAGCAACTAGTTAGAGGATAACATGCAGTATAGTAACTATTGTGTATTTTCTGTCTTATCACTGTTTTGTTTCATTTTATTGTTCTGTTTTATTCTCTTTTAAAAAATACAAAAGAATTGAAATTATTTGGTTATTTATCACACTATAGGCCGTGAAACTATAAATCAATGATGGGCTAGCTATTTAGCTCAGTGGTGCAGTGCTTGCCTGGCAGATGTGAGGTCCTGAGTTCCATTCCCAATACCCCACAAAAATAAATAGTGAAAGAAATCACCGAAATTATGCAAATACATGGAGATTAAACAATATATTCTTGAATAATCAATATGCAATACAGCAATTATTATGGATTTCCTACTGTCTTATCACTGTTTTGTAATAAAATCAAGGAAGGAAGTCTTCCTAGAATCAAACAATAATGTTAATACAACATGCCAGAACCTATGTGACACAAGCAGTCCTAACAGGGAAGTTTATAGATGTGCATGCCCACATCAAAAAGACGAATGAGCCCAAGTAAAGTAACTCAATCATGTACCTCAGTGTCCTGGAAAAACAAGAACAATTCAAATCCAAAAGTAGTGCAAGGAAGAAAATTCTAAAGATAAAAGCAGAAATTAATGAAGCTAGACTAAAAAAATTACAAAGAATCAATGAGTTTAATAGCTGGTTCTTTAAAAGAATAAGAAAAATAGACGAACTTAGGCCAATCTTGAAAAAAAAAAAAACGGAAAGAAGAGACCCATTGCAGTGCAATTAGAAAGGAAAAAGGGAAAATCACAGAGGATACCACTGAAATCAAATTAGTAATAATTTTGCAAATCTGTACTCCAATTAATCAGAGAATCTAGAAGAGATGAATAGACTTCTAAATATATATGGATGGCCAAAATTAAACCAACAAGATATAAAAATACTAAATAATCCAGTAACATGATGAAACTGAAGCAGATTAAAAAACATGCCAACTCAAAAAAGTCCAGGAACTGAATGGTTTCACCACTCAATTCTACAAGAACTTCAGGGAAGATCAAATGCCAATACTCCTCAAACTGTTTAATGAAATTGGAGGGAAAGGAGTCCTGCTAAACTCATTCCTGGAAGTCAGCAGTTCACTGATTCCAAAATCAGACAGGGACTCAACTGAAAAAGAAAACAACAGGCCAGTTGCTATGAACATAGATGCCAAGATCAACAAAACACTGGCAAACAAAATGCAACAAATCATAAAAATCATAGTTTCAGCCCAGGAATGGAAGGATGGCTCAACATATGCAAATCAATGAATATATCACATAAATAGGGATAAGAACAAAAATCTCAATAGGCAGAAAAAGCCTTAGACAAAAACTAACATCTATTCATGTTAAAAACTCTGGAAAAAAAAAAAAAACGGGTGTAGAAGAACCTTATCTCAACCTGATGAAAGCCATTTATGGCAAACTTACTGCCAACATAATATGAAAAGGGGAAAAAAAGGAAAGCTTTTTCTCTAAATATAAGGAACAAGACAGAGCTGTCCATGTCATCAACTGTTCAATATAGTGTTTGAAGCTTTAGCAAAAGCATTCAGATGAGAATGAAATAAAAGGGGGATGTTTATCTTTATTCACGGACAACATGATGCTTTACATAAAGACCCCAAACCAATGAACAAATAGAACTAGAACTAGTAAACATTCAGTAAAGTAGCAGGATACAAAATCAACACACAAACCAGTTTTTCACAAAATAAGGAACCACCAATAAGGAACCTACTGAAAAAGAAATTAGGAAAACAATACCATTCACAGTAGCTTCAAGAAAAATTACTTAGGTATTAACCTATCAATGGAATTAAAAGAACTCTATAATGAAAACTATAGTACTATGAAAAAAGAACTTGAATAAAACATCAGGAAATAGATACCTTGTGTTCCTGGTAGGAAAAACCAGTAATCAAACTGGCCATATTTGCAGTCTGTACTTACGTATAGATTAAGTGCATGCCCAATCAGTGATGAGTGATGTGCAATCAAAATACCAAGAGCATTTCTCACAAAATTAGAGAAGACAATTCTAAAATTCATATGGAATCAGAAGAGTTTCAAAACAGAAAAAGCAATCCTAGGCAACAAGAACAAAGCAGGAGACACCACAATTTTGGATTTCAAGTTTACTACAAAGCAAGAGTGGTAAAAAACAGCATAGTATTGGCAGAAAAACAGACATGTGGGTCAATGGAGTAGAAGAGAGAATGCAAAAACAGCTCCAGACACATTCATTCATCTGATCTTTGACAGAACTGCCAAAAACATATGCTGGAAGAAAAATAGCCTCTTTAACAAATGATGTTGGGAAAATAGCCTACACACAGGTAGAAGATTGAATCTAGTCTATCTCTCGTCATGAGGTTTATACTTTAATATACATTTTAAATTATATTTTACTTTTAGTAACAGCACATTTTTATAAGTATGTATCTGTGTTCTATTTTAGGCAAAAAATCATTGATACACGATTTAAAAACAGCTGACGTCACATGTTTATATAACTAGGCAGATTCTTTTAGAGTTCAAGATTCAAGATAACCAATCTGAAAGATATTTATAAAAAATCCAAATTGCAGTATAAAGATGTGATTTTACCATAATTAATTATGAAATCATTAACTTTTAATTTCCCCTACTTTGTAATGTCAATAAAAGGTGACATTTCATACCTGTGTATTATTTATGAAAAATATATCTGAAAATTGTGTAACTATTAAAAGAATTTAATTTCACATAAAGTAACCACAGACCATAAACTATAGACCATAGATATTGGTTTACTCTACTTTAAGTGTATTAGATACCCAGTCTTAATACACTAGACTCTTGCTCCTCATAGTAGTTCTCAGCATCAAAATGTTATCTTTGAACTTTCCTTTCTTTTCTTGTCATATAAGGTCTTACCTTCTGTTCTATGGAGAGAATACAGATCACCAGGCTTTAATTTAATTAAATTAATTTTTAAAATTTTTTTAGTATTGGGAATTGAACTCATGACTTCATGCTTGCCAGGCAGGCGCTGTTCCACTGAGCTATATCCCCATCCCTTTCATTTATTTTCTGTATCCTTAAATTCTTGTAATATAAATATATGTACATTCACACTCACTCGATTTCTTTTTATCTTTCCATCTCAGAGGAAGTGATTTTCCTTTTCCTATTTTAGGTTAATGTATCTTGCTTGGAGTCTGAGTTTTATTTCTACTTATCTTTTCTGGAGCCTTACTCCATTAATTATTCTCAGTGTCTTTTAGTATCTTTAATCTTTCTGAAGATGGTTTATTGCCTCAGCTGTATTTCCTCACTTCTAAATTGACCTTTAATGGAATTAACATTGGCATGAAAGACTGTAGGGTTTGTTTTCTTTTGTTTTGTTCAGTGCTTGGGATTAAATCCAGGGCCTCATGCATGTTAGAGGATGCTTGTATTATAATCCCAGGATCATGAGGGTGTCCCTGGACAAACCACCTACCACTCTGAGGTTTAAATTCTATAAAGTGGAGACAGGGTTTGAGGAGTAGAGTGATCAGTCTAAAGGTACTTATACATTGTGTTCTCTAAGATCTCTTTATGATGTTCGTTCTTCCCTTCGCTCTTTTTCTCTTCAGAGCCAGACTTCTTTAAAGAATGATGTGTGTCTTAATTAGTTTCTTATTGCTGAAACACAATTCCTGACAGCCACAATCTTTGTTTTTTAGGTTCAGAATATTTATTATTTATTTTTATTACTACATGTTTGCAGTACATGCATTTTACAGTCATCTTGGGAAGTTGGTATGTGTATATAATACAAGTTATTTCTTTTTAAAATCCCTTTCCTTCCCCTCCTTCCTCCTCCAGTTCTCCTTTCCCTCTTTTCATTATTTTGATATTACTAATCTTAGTTATGTTAAAGGTACGTAATGTCCACATTCACTGAGTTATTAGGATCTTGTACATGGCATATATTCACTCTAGCTATTTACCCATCGCCTTCTCTTGAACACTTGCCCTTGATTCCCTGGACTCCTCACCTGCAAGAGAACCATCTCCTTGTTCTGTCCTTCCTTTAATTTTCTCTTAGTTTGTACTTTGCCTTACTCAGATGAGAGATACTATATGGTATTCGAGTTTGTGTGTCTAATTTAGTTCACTCAACATTATATTTTTTAGATGAATCCATTTTCCTACAAATGTCTCAAATTTGTCCTTCTTTATAGCCAAGTAGTATTCCATTAGACATAGATGCTACTTTTTCTTTATTCACTTGTTCATAGATGAGTATACAGGCTGTTTCCAGGATTTGATATTATGATTGTGCTTCTATAAACATTGGTATGAATATATTGCTGTAGTATGATGTCTTAAGCTCTTTTTGACACCTATAATTCAAAGGAAGAAAGGTTTATTTAGCTTACAGTCTATAGAGGTTTCAGTCCATAATTGACTGGCTCCAAGGAAGGGTGGCATGGCAGAGTGACTTGGCAGAAGAGAACAGTGCATGGAAGGCAGAGTGCAGCAAAGCAGCAAGGGACCTTCACAGCATCTTTCTACCTCTTATATTGTATCCAGGCTACCAGGATTAGGGTGATGCCAAGCCAATCAATGGATTGATTTAGTAATCACTCACTGTTAATCCCAGCACCCTTAATCCTAGAATTGGACCATGAATCAGTCACACACTCTGGATTCAGCTGCCTCTGGAAATAGCTCCACCTATGACTGCATAACGCTTTGAGGGAACATCTAGAGACAAGTCATAATGTTCTGCCCTGGCCTCTTAAAGACTTATGCACATGCCTTCATGCAAAAGGCATTTAGTCCATCTTTGTGAGTTGCCAAAGTTCTAACAGTTTTAGTATTACTGAAAAGTCTAAGTCTAAAGTCTCTTCTGAAATTTAAGACAAACTCTTGGCTGTGAGCCCCTATACAAATGAAAAGGAGTTAAACACTTCCAACATTCAATGATAGATATAGAGGGATTACCATTCCAAAAGATAGATATAGAGGGATATGAAGCAATGGGACCAAAGCAAGTCCAAAACAGGTCAGGGCAAACATTAAGTCTCATAATTTCATGTCCAGCATCCAAAGCAATTTGTGACAAGATGTGAACTGTAAAGGGCTTGGGTGGCTCTGTCCCTTTGGCATTGCTGTAGCCAATGGTTGTAGCTCCCATGGCTTCTTTCTAGGGCTGACTCTGCTCCTTCCTTGTAGTTTTTCTCAGACCATTCAAATTCCAGGCTTCTCTAAACTTCTAGGGTCTCCCCTGCACTTTTGACTTCACTCTCAGAGCTTCACACACTTCCTTCTCAGGGGCACAATGCCTGACCACCCAAGACTTCTTAAATCTAGGTGCAAACCTTCCTGACCACTGAACTCTTGCATTGTGCGTGCACCTAAAACCAGCACCACGTGGACAATGCCAAGGTCTGCTGCCCATTGAGGCAGTTAGCCTGGCTTCCTTCTCTCTTGGTTGTAGAGGTCCAGTGCCTATGAACCTAATCCCAAGGAACAATTTCCCTAGGCCACTGCCATTCTGGAACATGGTGCTCTTGGGCTCTCTTCTCAAAGCAAAGTTTTTTCACTTTTGAATTTTGAGGCTGCAAAGAATAGAATCTTGCTGCTTTTTGTGATGCCTTCAGGCCATGTTTTCTGTTCTCCTGTTCCTTCTCAGCAATCAAGATTTCCTCTGCTTGGGCTGGGGGTTTAGCTCAGTGGCATGAGTGCCTGTTTGGCAAACGCAAGGTCATGAGTTTGATCCCCTGGTACAAAAAAAAAAAAAAAAAAAGATTTCCTCTGCTCAATCTTTGCAGTCCACAGCTTTGCTGAAGCTTCCTTTCTGGCCACACTTGAAACATTTTAAATCATTCTGCTGGCCTCTTTGCTCTTGATTCTCAACATAGGTCTGGTTAAAAGCCCTCAACAGCAACCATGACATGCATTCAACATTAGCCGGCCTTGAAATTAATTTTTCAAGATTAGTCTGTTGCCCTTAATCTTAGTCTCAGATGAAGTCTCTAAACATGAGCAAAATGTGGCCAAACTTTCTTCCAACCCATAACACACATTATCTGGAGTCCAACAGTCCTTTTTCCAACAGAAACCTCCTGAGCTTGGTCTTCATCATCAGGATTTCTATCAGCCTCCTGGTCTTCTGAGCTCTAACCAGAATGTCCCATACAGTACAACCTAAGGTGTTCCATTTGTACTTTTTCAGTTGGCATCTCCAAACCTTTCCTGGCTCTTCCCCTTGTAACTACTCTTGAGCCATATGGCCAGGTAATGTCACAACAGTGACCCCACTTCTCTGGTACCAAATTATGTCTTAGTTACTTTTCTCTTCTTGCTGAGGCAAAATACCCAACATCCAAAGTGAATGGTGGAAAGGTTTATTTAACTCACAAGTTGTAAAAGTTTCATTCCATAATCAGACAAAATGGGTTGGCAGAGGAACACAGTCCATGGAGAGCAGAGTGTGGCAAAGCATCAAGAGGTCTTCACAGCATCTTTCTGCCCCTTATATTGTATCCAGGCTACTGAGATTAGAGTGATACCAAACCAATCAGTGAACTGATTTAGCAATCATCCACCCTTAATCATAACACCCTTAATCCTATCATTAGATCGTGAATCAGTCACATACTCTGGATTCAGCTACCTCTGGAACTAGCTCCACCTATGACTGCATGAGGCTTTTGGGGGAAATGTTGACACAAATCATAACACAGGCATCACATAATAACATTACATTTAGCTATAAATACATCCATAGACTAATCCACTGCTGAGTATTATGTCTCCATGATACAGTCATCTCCTAAAAGTCTTATGTATGAACATATGAGACTTTCAGGGTACATCCAGATATAAACCATAACATTCTACTCCTCATCCCCAAAAGACTAGTTTAGTGTGTCTCTTTATGCAAAATGCATTTAGTCCATTTCTAAGAGTTGCTAATGTCCTAACGGTTTTAATATTGCTGAAAAGTCTTAAGTCTAAAGTCTCTTCTGAGATTTAAGACAAACCCTTAGCTGCAAGCCCCTGAGAAGATGAAAAATTAAACACTGCTGACATACAAAAGCACTGACTAAACAAAGAGGAAAAACATGGAAATATAATGAAATAGTACTAAAGCAAGACTGAGACTTATCAGGGCAAACATTAAATCATGTAGTTTCATGTCTAGCACCCTGGACAAATTGTGGTGAGATGTGGACTCTAAAAGGTTTAGGTGATCCTGCCCCTGCAGCAGTGGCTGGAGCTCTCATCAGTTCTCTCTTGGGCTGGCTTTATTCACTCCTTGCGTTTTTCTTCAGACATCCCCTGTTCCTGGCTTTTACAGAACTCTGGGGTCTCCACTGCACTTTGAGCTTCATGCTCACAGATTTACACACTGCCCTCTCAGGGGCACACTACCTGGCTTCCAATCCCTTCTGAAATCTGGGTGGAAGCCTTCCTGACCCCACAACTTTTGCATTCTGCATGCATGTAAAATCAGCAGAATGTAGATGATGCCAAGGTGTCCCACTAGCTTAAACAGTAGCTGAGCTCTTTTCCATTTTGTTGATGGTTCCCCAGGCCTCTTATGTGCCTGAATAGCTGAGAAAGGTGAACTGAATCCTAGAGAATCAATCCTCTTTCTCTAAGGTGCTACCCTTCTGGAGGATGGTGCCAAACAACTTTCTTCTCAAAGCAAATTCCTTTATTTTTCCACTCTTGGCTTATGACATCCTTTGTATTGTCCAGATCCAAAGTACTTGGCTTCTTTTTAATGCTAATCTTTTTAACAACCAAACTGTTCTCTATTCCATCTTTGTAGGCTCCATCTCTTCTGGAACTTCCTTTCTGGTCAAACTCAAAACTTTTTAAATCATTCAGTGGTATCTTTTTCAGGTAGAGCTGGCTAAAAGTCCCCAATAATACCTGTGCCATCTACTCAACATTAGACTACCTTGAGATCACAGTCAGATTAATTAGTCTGTCACTGTTAAGCTCCTTCAAAGTCTCAAGATAGAAGCCAAATAGACAAATGTGCCATAGCATATCACACAAAGGCTGGCAGTGGAACCCTTGTTCCCAACTGAAACTGAGTCTGGTTTGTTGCATTTGCTTTTTTTTTTTTTTAAATCAACATTCTGGCCTTCTGAGTTCTGATCAGAATCTCTTATAAAGCATTATAGGGCTTCTTCCTCAGCCAACATCTCCAAAAGTTTGCAAATTTCTCCTGCAAGCTGGTTCCAAAGGCTTCTAAATTACATGGTCAGGTAACATCACAGTAATAACCCTCCATTTCTGGCACCAAAATCTGTCTTAGTTATATTCTTGCCACTGAGACCCAAAACCAACACCCACAACTCTGAGGAGGAAAGTTTTATTTTGGCTCACATTTATAGAGGTTTCAGTCAATAGGTGGCTGGCTCCAAGGCAGGTTGGTATAGCAGAGGAGAAGCAGCTCATGGCATGATGGCAGGAAGCAGAGAGGGAGTTAGAGAGAGAAGGGAGTGAGATACTCATCCAGGTAACAACCTCAGCACTCTACCTCCTCAGACTAGATTTTACCTCCCAACATCACATTTAGGGATAAGACATCTGCTAATTAGTATCATGTCCCCATGATACAGTCACCTCTTAAAAAACCCTACCTGTGAGAGGATGAGGCAAATATAACCAGTGTTATATTTGCAGTCATTACTTACAGTCTAGATTTCTATCTGCACTAGTCTATTGAAATTTCTCAGTCTGAGTTTCCCAGTGATCTCCTAGTTGCCAAATTGGGTGAACACTTTTTAGAACATCAGCATTTGCTTTCTGTTCGCCACCTATAAAATCATTCTGCCATGAAGTAGCCCAAGAAAGCTTTCTAAATGTAGTTTTGTAAAATGAAAATTTTGCTTTCTAGTATCTCTTATCATTTGCATGACAAAGCAAATAATTTCTTGTGTGAATAAAAGCACTCTTGCTCTAGATCTACACTGTCCAGTGGGGGTGTATATTAATTTTGTGTATTTAAATTTAAATTCAAGATAATTATAATTAAATAAAATATAAAATAATAATTCCTCAGTTATACTACATTTCAGACATTCAATAGCCACATGTGATTAATAGCTACCATACTGGTCAGCTCAGATATGGAATATTACCATTATTACTTAAAGTTCTAGTGGACAGTGCCAATTTATATTCAATATCTTAAAAATAAGAGAGGTAGTTTGGAATTACTGTGGATCTAGGCAGTTTGGGCAATGGAAGCAGAGGTGATGCTGGAGAGCTTATCTTATTACTCTTCAGAGTTAAGAGTTCCTGGGGAGAAGCTGGAACTGCCTTACAATGAGAACTTTGAAAGATCAGTGGCAGTAATGGTGGTGCTAGCAGAGGCAGAGGAGCTACTTCTGTCATTTTCCTGGACTATGGACGGTGTCTTAGTTAACTTTCTCATTTCTGGGACATAATATACTCACAAATTAAAGGAGGAAAAGTTTATTTTAGCTCATGGTTTGTAGAGGCTGCAGCCTCTGGTTTGTTGGCTCCAAGTCAGGGTGGTATAGCAGAGCGGCATGGCAGAGGAGAAACAGTCCATGGCATGGCAGGTAGGAAGTAGCAAGCCTTGCTTCTTTTCTCTTTTTATTCCATCCAGGCTGTATACTTATTGATTGTTGCCACCAATACCCAGAATGAGTCTTCCCTTTTTAGTAAATCCATCATCTACACTCAGAACTATGCTAAGCCAATCAGCAGACAGATCCAGTGTCACACACCCATGATCCAGTCACTTCTCAAAGCCCCTTGTATGAGCACTGAGGCTTTGCAGGGGACATCTAGATACAAGATATGACAGATGTGAAAGAAAAAGATCACATTGAAAGAAATAAATGGAATACTCCTGGAAATTTGCTTCTTGTAGCAGGCTGAGTAGTTTGGAAGAGAAAGAAACCATGTTGTTTACTTTTATTACCAAGAGAAAAGAATAAATAATTGGGTAACTATTTTGGTAAATGGTCTCTCAGACCTGCTATTAACCAATCTGCTTTTTTTTTTTTTTTTGAGTTAGAGAAATTTGCAGGTATAAATGACTTTACCAAGTTTTACAAGTTGAAAGAGGTAGTTTTATTCTTATATTCTGTAAATAGTCATTTCCCGTCTAGATTTATTTTCTGTTTAGCTTATAGTCAAGAATGTTCTGCCTGTTTTACTCCCATCTGTGTAAGTTATCAATGCTGTTTTTTAAAGCTCCTGGATATTAATTTTTTAAGTTTCTGAACTTCCACAAGACGGGTCCATACTGAAGGAAACAGCTGTTAAATGCAGATGCTGACAAGCACAAAAACAAAGAGATTTCACAAGGAATTGTGGGTACTTAATGTAACTCTTTAGTTCACAGGTCAATAAGGCTGTGTTGTTCCCATAGTACTACAGCCAGTGTTAGTCTTTTGTTGTACTACACAGCTAACTTTAAGAAAGAAAAATGTATATTTATCATCTGCTTTTTGTCTTGCATTTTAACTTTCAATTTTAGACAGCAGGAATTCTACTGTTCCAGCAAAATTTAATCTGTTTTTAAAAACAGATTTGTAACTTTTATTTGTTGATTAGAAAAAAACTTATCTTTTATCCTGCTGTCAAAGTAAAAATGAATCACAAATTTTAAGTGAAACTGATATTTTATTTACATTGCTTTATATTTTTCATAATGTTCTTTAAAATAATTTTGTGAAATGAGAAGAATTCTAAAATGCTGTATAGGAAAAAAGGAAAGAGAGGTGGTTGCATTGCAAGGGTGAATAAAGAGGAAGGCATTGAAATCACTAGACAACAGACTGTGAGAAATACAGCATTTCTTATTTGTGTCGTCATGTAACTATGGAAGAACCACTATGCAGCCTAACCTGGTATTTCTTTTTAATCAAGTCCAGCTGTTGATCATGTGAACACACTCTTTTTTTCTGAGTATTAAGGGAGTTGTTTCCTTCTTTCCTATGGTATCTTAAAATGACTACTTACATATCACCTGGAATGTATTCATGAGTTCTAGGACCCTTGTTACAGTGGTCATTTATTTTTATTTATGAATTATAAGTAAAATGGTCACCCCAAGTTGCATATGAAAACTTTGGAACAAAAAATGTGAGTTGACCACATAATTTTATTTTTTTATGAATAGAGCTCTTGTTTTTAATTTGATGAGCAGGGAACTTTCCAACTCTAACCCTCTCTTTACAATCTGTCTTTAATTTGCAAAAAAGATGCATTCCAATTTTTCAAACATAAAACTGTTTAATGGATTTTTTTGGATACTCTGTTTCTCTAGTCATATTGGGCTATCCTGAAATTCAACATATATCATTTCATAGATTTCAATATCTTTTTCTCATTTACACATTACTATTTACTACTTTGATATTTAAAAAAATTAAGTGGCATCTTCCTTAGTCCTTCTTAAATAATACACAGTCATAGCTTTTAGACTGTTTTTATAGAGTGCTGTTACTAACCAGGTCTTTCCTAAGAAATATGAAAGATTTTTCATAATCTTGGATGATTTAGCTCATTTAACTTACCCTCTGTGAGACATAATCTGTGTCTGAAATATGAAACATTTTTACTCTATTTTCTTGGTGGCACAAAGAAATACTTTTCCTTCTATTTTCTGAGATTTTCTCCCTATTACCTCTTACTGCTGTAGCAATTATTGATGGCTTTTAAACTTTTGACATTGAACAGAGGTCAGTTAATCATGCTAATACAGTCAGATATTAGCTGAGAGAAATTAATCATAGCATGAATTTTTAATTTATAGACCACAAAATTATTATAATTTATTATAATGATGTTGCTTTGTTTTATTTTTTAAAAAGGAAATCATTTAATATTATTTTAAGATAGAAATGTTGGACTTTCCAAAGTGTTCTGAATAACTCTTTCAAACATTTTTAAAGTCCTTAACTCTTCTTCAGACCTTATATCAGATACTTGAGATGGCACATATGTCAGTGTATTATTTATGAGGTTACAGACACATCCTATTAGTAAGATTATGCTAAATGATGTAGATAATAACAAAAGAAATCATGTGATGAAAGAAATGTTGCCGCAGTGATATTTGTAGGTAAGATCATTGAATTGTTTGCTATTGGGTATCAAACTCCTACCTCTCAAAATTTTAAATAGTATGTATATATTCAATAGCTACTCATGATAATTGATTTCCTTAAAAACTTCCACTATTTCAAAGCTTTGGTACAAAATCACAACATGCTATTTATTTATTCCTTGGAATTTCTTGATCTTACTTACTTTTAACCATCAATTTCCTATTGTACATAGGGTGTACGAGGGAATGTAGAAATTAAAATAAAATCGATTTTTACCTTTTTTGTACTTATTTTTCTTAACTATTGAGGAAGAGTGCTATTGCAAAGTCAAACAGTTATAGATCTCAGCACTCAAGAGGGCAAGGCAGGACTATCACCATGAGTTTGAGGCCAGCCTGAGCTACATAGCGAGACTTTGCTAAGAAAAGAAAAATTGAGAATATTTGATTTAAATAAGTGCTTATTTTCATTTAGTTATGGAATATATACCTTGAAATTCAGAGGATTTTAGCTTTGTAGGATAGCTTTTGCAGTACCTTCAGAATGAGATAGTTGAAAATTAAAGACTTCAGTTGTTTTTTTCCTAAATGTCATCTATTATTAGTTATTTTAAAGACTAATACTAGGTTAAAGAAAAGTGAGTAGATTCAGATAAAAATCATTATAATTCTACATTCAGGAGAAAGAATATTGAACTCTAGATCTTACATAGTAATTGTATAATATTGATATTTGGTAGATTATATACATTTTATTACATTACTGATATTTGACAAACATTTTTATAATTTCTCTAGTAAATGGTTAACTTAATATTTTTGTGTTTGAAATTTGTGTAAAAATAACATTAGTTCTAAGTATAGAGGTAAATTTATGGAACTTATGATAGAGTAAATTGAAAGTACCACAACGGGAATTTCTATAGGGAAGTAAGAGTATAAGATGACATGGTCCCTCAGTAACATTAGGAGAAGAATCACATTATAAGACTAAATCCTGTAATGACAAAATTAAGAAGATACAGTTATGCATTCGGTCATATAAATTACTTATCATTTAGAAGGGAGGGAATAATAAGTGGAAGAATACTTCTTATTTGGACATAGTAGTGCTCCTTCTATGTTTCCTTATTACTCTGTATGTGTGCTTATTGCTGATTTAATGACACAATATGTTGAAATTATCTGTTTACCTAAATATTTTAAAGATATAAAATGCGGTGGTCTGGCAAGCCGTGGCCACCCCAGGGCGGGGAAACAAGAAGCAAGAGCGTTTCCTGAGATCCGCGCCATGTTGGAACTTAGGGCACTGAGCCAAACAGCAACCAGCCTGCTGCCTACCGGGGCGCGGGCTTAGAATCAAACATAC
>PVJX010033492.1:0-19638 GCA_004027295.1 Dolichotis patagonum | reverse complement strand
CAGTTTGTCTACTTACGCTAGACTTGAGGACATGGTCAGCTATCCCAAAAATAAGAGGACATATTATGGTAATCATCCCTAATTTCCTATCAACTTAATCTGAAGCCCTTTATAACTTATACTGTCTTATTATGACTGATCTTATTTGAATCTGGGTTGTTAGATTGCTACTTTGTATTGACTGATTTTATTTAAATCTATTATGATTGATAGCATCAAGTCTAAGAGTATAGGCAACTACACTGAAGATGACAAGATTCATTAAGATACCCACTCTGGTTTGACTATTACTTGCTTTTGAAGTCTTATAATGTCTCCAATGCTTTGTTTTTATTAATGTTGTTATATACTGCTGAGACATCATGGTAATCATTGTAGATCACCTTGTATTGTGGTTATATATGAGATTTTTGCTTCATGCTTTTCTAGGAATTGTTTTGTTTTATCTTGCTTTGTTTTGTTTTTACCTCTAATACAGAAATGATAGGTATACATGTAGAGACTCATGCATGTGTAGACCTAATAAACAGTTTACAAGAACCAACTATATAACAGATGTTGAAATGAACAACTACTTTGAAGAAAAAGAGACACTACAGTACCCAGTGCTGATTCCATAATGTCATGATGTGTAATCCAGAAAAATTATCATTCTTTGTTCCAAGTGAGTTTAGCTTGTTTTGTTTTGTTTAAGTTCAACACACATGAAGGTATGGACAGCTATTTTTAGGAAAATGAGAGACACTATCATAGCCATTCTCGGCTTCCCTATTGTTTGGTCTTGAAGACCTGAAACGCCCTCCTCGTCCTGCTCAGATCAATTCCATACTATGTTGTTTCATGTGAATTCCCTGTATGTGACAATATGGACAACTATTTGGAAGAAAACAAGAGTCAATAGGATAGAGAGTGAATATCTCCGATTGTCTAGTTTTGGAATTTATGTCCCTTACATTGCTTTCTTGTGATCCGCTTTGTTCTGTTTTGTTGTGTTTAATTTTACCCTTTTGATATAATTGAATGTATATTCGAGTGGGTAAGATGGATGACCACATTGCTGTTTTTTTTGTCAGATCATGGAACAGAACTGTTAACAGACTCACTGTTTGAATGTCTACTTTACATGTTTTAACTTTATAGAACAACTATTTCCAAGAAGTCAGTATGTAATTTGTCAAGTAATAATCTCTTAGGTTTTTTTGTTGTTTTTTTTTTCCTTTTTTCCTTGGAATTCTGTATTGTTGCTACCCTTTATTCTGTTTTTTTTTTCTTTCTTCTCTTTAAATAAAATAAAAAAATAAAAAAATTTAAAAAAAGACTTTCTAGAACTTGAATACAAGGAAGTGATATTTCAAGGGTGGTGAATTTATCTAGCCCTGAAGGAAAAATGGATGCTCCATGACAGTGGCAAAAATGTTTTGAGAAGAGTTGGCAGTTTGGGTTGGGTTGGGTTATTACACTAGATGGTCAGTATAAGAACTTTTGCAATTTGGAAACTTGAGTTCTGGAAAATGCCCCATAAGAAGATGCTTGCCTTTCATGGTAGAGGTTATGCAGTGGGCTAGAATCCTTCTGAAAGGTAGTAACTTGTATACTTTTCTAGACACTTCTGATTTATAGAAAGCACATCCTATTCTTCATCACTACCTGCCATTCATTTCTCCTTGGAGTTGTAGTAATAAATACCTTTGAAGCCATTTATTACTATTCTGTTTTCTCTTTTCAGTCTTCAAATTCCAGGAATAAATAAGATCTCTTCTCTGTTGAGACACCTGGTCCGTGAACTAGGATTACAACTCCAGATGTTTCTTGGAGGTATTTTTATCATGCATATTTTCCATTTTTCTTGGTATTACTCTACATTTGCGATCATTGGCTCATGGAATAACTATTCAGCTTAGAGATCCTAATGAGATAATTAGAAATTTGGCTCCTGTTCACTGCCATCTCACCCTGCCTTGGGCTGCTTGGGAAGCATAATGCTAATTTGGTGTTTTTCTGGCTCTTCCAGAGAAAGAGAATAATGATTTAATTTATAGCAATGTAAGTGATTAGGAATGATTGGGGATGTATTTAGATACCCCCAAATTCCTATTTAATGGGACACCATGCAGGGAAAATTTGACTGTTTTCCCTAGTAATATTTCATGGTACTTGTCCCAAAACCAGATCTCAAGGAAAAATTTAGAAACATGATCAGACTTGAACTCAGAAAATATGGGTTTCACCTTACTGATTTCACTAAGACAGGTCACTCACAGCTTTGGGACTTAGTTTTCTTATCTGTAAAATGCAGATTAATTTGTTCACTTGCCTCACAAATATTTGATTGCTTACAATGCACAAAGTTTGGTATGCAAGACTTTTATGTTATGGGATTGTTGAATGGGTGGATTGACTGAAGCTATGTCTCTGAAAATGTTTTATAAACTATGAGGTGCACTGTGAAAAGCAAGAGTTGTTCTACATAGTATGGAATCTGGCATACTTTTTTATTTTCTAACATAGTCCATTATGTCCAGTGCTAGGGAAGTGTTTCTTAGCCATGATTCCGCTTCTTTTACGTCTGATAGTACTGAGATACAGATGCCCCTTGACTTACAATGAAGTTACACATCAATAAACCTATTGTAAATTGATAACATCATGAGTCAAAAATGCATTGAATATGCTTACCTGCCTGAACATTCTAGTTTAGCAACATGGTACACTGTGGAGTACCAACTGTTTCCTCTTGTGATTGTAGGGCTGACTGGAAACTTAGATTAGCTGGTGCTGTCTTGGAGAGAGAGATAGATAGATAGAGAGAACATACTAGTACATATTTTTAGCACAGAAAAGATAAAAATTCCAGCCAGGTGTAGTGGCACAGGCCTGTAATCTCAGCACTCAAGAAGCTGAGGCAGGAGGATCGCTGCAAGTTGGAAGCCAGCCTGGGGTACCTGGTTTTTTCAAAAAAAACAATCAAACAAAAACCCCAAACCAATCAAACAAAACAAACTTCCAAATTCCAAGTATGGTTCTACCGAATGCATGATAGTGTGCATCTTGGTAGAGTAATCATAAGGGCCATCTATACAGCATTTGTCTTCTAGCTCTGTGGTAAAAAGTGTATGTATTTAGGTAAGGATGGAGGACGGGAGGACAATTAACTCCTTCTGTGCTTGAGTTTACCAGAAGTCTGTGTAACTGCTAGACACACAACCTTCTAAGGAGCTCCACACTTGCTTAAAGATGTATAAGACATCAGAACTAATTTTCTAGTTGGAGGAAGTGTAGGAAGCTGGAGCATGGGTTGAAGATAAACACAAATAAAAACATGGATTTGTACAGTTGTCTTTGCCATTCATTAGTGCCATAACAGTCACCTAGTTACTTAACTGATAAGCCTCCATTACATTTTCTGTAAACTGAGGTCATAACACACAGCCTGCTTACCACAAAGTTCCATGGAAGCAGTGTTGTAAGAGCACTTTGTAAAGGTAAAGGCTGTGTGCTAATGTTGCAGAACTCTTTTTCAGTGCTTGTCATCTGAATTTGCATTAGCAATTGCAATGTCTCTTTTGTTTCCGTGCATGACAATTACTAATGTCTGGTTTGGGCTGCAACCAGAAGCGATAATACCTGATATTCTGATCATTATCTACTTAATAAGTTTCTAACACTTCTGTTTTCCCAGTCATTTTCTCTCCTAAGTATCTGTGTAGAATCATTTTCCCAGCATAGAAATAGAAAACTGATTTCTCCTCATAGCCCAGTTGTGTGGAGTGGCAAGTGTCCCCCAGTTCCTAGCAAGTGTCAATCCATTTTGTCTTTGTGTTTCAACTGCAGTAATCATAAGTCAGGGCCACCTGTGAGATGACGAATGTGACTCTATTTCTGAGCCTAATGACAGTGTGAAGCCCTAGTGCCACTCCTTGCAACACCTTCCAGACATCTTCCCACAGTTAATCCTACTGATGGATGGCAACAATTACTGAGCGCAAATAAAGCTCCGGGAATTTATGATGAGTTTTATTAGCTCCTCCTTAGAACCTCCCTAAGAGGATGGCGGATTAAATGCTGGTGGAGAAATCAAGTTCAGGGAGACAACATGAGCATGATAATCACTGTTTCCATGGCCAAGGCTTGTGTGATGAATTCCTCTAGCAAAATCCTGCAGGGTTGGTTGGTTTTGACTTTAGTAATAGACTGTGAGAGCTCCATCCACACAATCAATGAAAGTGATTGGGCCAGGAGGCTTTCAAGACTGCACCAGTAAGCTAATGATTTCCAGAGGCATTTTCCTCTGGCTGCTGCAAACATTTTTCTCCTTCCTCAATGAGTATCTTACTCTTCTCCAAGGTGACACAGAGTGGAGACCCTGAGCAGGGAAATGACTTGCCCTGTCACTCAGGTGCCTGCAGAGCTGAGACCCCATGTTTTGCCACAGAGTGGGTACTCTGCAGATAACTGGTGAATGAATGGCTGAATGAGCTCAAATCTAGTGCTCTCTTCAAGAAACCACCTGGATTCCAGTCATGTTTTACTCTTCTGAGCTGAAGTGACTTTCATCAGCCTTGTGAAGTTCTAATCGTATGTATACTATTGCGATTCATGTAGTGTTGTGGCTACAGAGCACCTCATTTGAGGTTGATCCACGTGAAGAGCTAGAAGTCAGCACAGACTTTGAAGGTTTATGATGAAGAAAAGGACAATTTCCCATTAGTAAGTTTTACATTGATTATATGTTGAGTTGGTAACAGTTTAGATATAATGGGTTAAGTAAAATACAATATTAAAATTAATTGCACTTTTAAAACTTTTGTTTGGTTTTTCCGTTTTTGAGACAGGGTCTCACTGTGTAGTTCAAGGTGGCCTTGAACTCACTATGTATCCCAGGCTGGCCTCAAACTCATTACAATCCTTCTGCTTCAGCCTCCCAAGTGCTAGGACTACAGGTGTGTATCACCGTGACCAGCTTTTTAAAACTTTTTGAATGTGGTTATAAGACTATTTAAAATTCTGTTTACAACTTGCATTATAGTTCTATTGGACTGCACTGCAATCTAGTCTATAAAATTTTTGGAAAAAGGATTACTTACTGAATGTTTGTTTGGTTGGTTGAGACATGGTCTCACTATATAGTTTAGGCTGGCCTTGATCTCACTATGTAGCCCATATAGCCTTGAATTTACAGCGAATCTCCTGCCTTAGCCTGCTGAGTTCTGGGATTACAGGTGTGCTGTACCACACCTGGCTCATATTGAATTTAGTACTGCAAACATGTACTAAAAAATTAAAGATTTTTTAAAATTTAAAATCTTTAATTTTTTAGTACATGTACTAAACATGTACTAAAAACATGTACTAAACAATTTAAACATGTACTAAAAAATTTAAAGATTTTAAATTTTTTAGTACATGTTTGCAGTACATAATGATTACATTAATTGTGGGGAGTTAGTACAAGTATATAATACATTTTAATTCTTTTTCTACCTCCTTGTTAACCTGTCCATAAAAATAATTTCTTCAGGTTACCCAAGAACCCAGAAAAGTAATGGTAAGGGGAATACTTTTCTTTTTCTTTCTTTCTTTCTCTTTCTTTCTTTCTTTCTTTCCTATCTTTCTTGCTTTCTTGCTTTCTTGTTTGCTTGTTTTTTGCTTTCTTTCTTCCTTCCTTTCTCTTTATTTTCTTCTTTTCTTTTTCTTCCTTCCTTTCTCTTTATTTTCTTCTTTTCTTTTTCTTTCTTTCTTTCTTTCTCTTTCTTTCTTTCTTTCTTTCTTTCTTTCTTTCTTTCTTTCTTTCTTTCTTTCTTCTTTCTTTCTTTCCTTCTCTTTCCTTGAGACGAGGTCTCACTATATAGTGCAGGCTAGCCTTGAACTTGCTTATGCAGTCTAGGTTAGCCTTGAACTCATGATCCTCTTGCCTCAGCCTCCCAAGTGCTCAGATTACAAGTATGTGCCACTGTACCTGGCAATAATTTTTTTCAACAAAAAGCATATGCCCCTCCCTCTTCTCACCACCATAATTCCTTCCCTAAAGTTTCAGTCACAGTCTCTTCAGTCACAGAATTGAAAAGT
The DNA here is from genome assembly GCA_004027295.1 of Dolichotis patagonum. Classification (NCBI taxonomy): domain Eukaryota; kingdom Metazoa; phylum Chordata; class Mammalia; order Rodentia; family Caviidae; genus Dolichotis; species Dolichotis patagonum. Next base: position 13,572 of record PVJX010033492.1, on the reverse strand, counting down.
TGGGAAGTCTGTTCATGTGTGAATCTCTGGGGGCGGGAGGAAGTGAGACATCTAATTAGACTCACTGCCATCCCAGTCCCCACAGGCACAGAAATACGTGAACTGGAGAAGTATTTTTATAGTATGCTTACAGTGAATACTGTTAATAAAAATAATCACAATAATAGCTGACATTTAATAGAATTTTTGTAACTTTGCAACTACTTTCACATATATATGGTAGGATCAAAAACTATGGTGAATGCTTAACTTAAAAAAAATTTATTAGCATAAAAAACAAGTTGCCTATAATTCCTGTTTGAATGTCTACTTTGTATGCTTTAATTTTGTAACTTGAACAGCTATTTCCAGCGATGATAGTATGTAACTTATGAAGTGGCGATTTCTTAGTGTTTTTGTTTTGTTGTTGTTGTTGTTGTTGTTATTGTTCTTTTATTTTTGCCTTTGGAATTCTGTATTGTTGCTACCCTTTTTCTGTTTTGTTTGGTTGGGGTTTTTTTCTCTTTAAATAAAATTTAAAAAAAAAATTTAAAAAAAGTGTTTAAAATGTTTGGTTGTTGCTTAGGCCATTGTGTGCCAGTGTTGGTGGAGAAGTCAAATCTGATCTCCTCTAAAGTGGGGAAAAGTCTCTCTATGTTACAAGTTACTAGAGAGACTGAAGGAGAGTACAGGTAGAGAGGTCAGCCACAGAGACGATTCCTTCAACAATTGTGTCAGATGAGGCCCCTGATTCTCTCACTTTGGTGATGGGGAACATTTTCCATCCCAGTCTCTAGAAAGTCGAAAGTCCGAGAGGAAACTGATCTGTGAACTTCTTAACTGGCATCATGTTGATACCAAGTGAAGCAATGGGTGGATATGGGCTTCGTGCCATATAAAACCCTGTCACGACACCATTACTGCCCTGCCCTCACAACCACACACACCTTTCTTCCCGTATGATATAAGCCTGTCTTTCACAGCTCGCCATCTCCCTGAGGAAGACTTCCGGGACTGCTTGGCAGGGTTTAATGGCTCTGCTCTGGGCTGTGGAACCTGCCACCCCACACTGATCACTCATTCCTGTGTGCGGCCTCTGGACATTTGGATGCCAAAGGGCAAATCCACAGTTCTGCTCTTTGCACCTCACGAGAGGTGTGGTTTCCAGCTCAGGGCGAATGTACAGTAAGTATTGACAGACAGCGGTGAAATTGAAGCCACAATGAAGAGCAGAGGCTTCTATTTCATGAAGCCCTTCACAAAGCTCCTCCATCCCTTGACCAGGTGTAATCTGAGTGTTTCCCGCCATCTTGTCTCCCAGGACTTATAGCAAGGGATGTCACCCCTGGGAAAGCTGGCTGCAATGCCTTGCTGGCACTGTGGGGATTCCATCAATGAGAGGGTGTTTTGAGGGATGAGACAGACTACCAGGGGAAAAAGCTAAAACTCCTGCCTTGCTTTTCTGACCTCCTTTTCTGTGGCATCAGGAATACATTTTAGAGACGGAGTCAGAATTAGTTCCCAGCCTGAGACAATAGTCCTCCCCACTGGTTTCCTGCAGGGCACACCCTCCTCAGTGACCACCCAGTGTCCTCTAGGCAGTGGAGAGCACTCAGTGACACTTCTGTGCAGCTCCGCTGCAGAATTCTGATTTGTGTTCTTTGGACCACAAGTATTTTCTAGGCTCTTACTGCCCCATTCAATGCAGTGTTTAGGACAATTGGTGAAAGTAAAAGATTAGCATTTATTTTGGGGCAAAAAAAGAAGAAAAGAAAAAGGAAAAGTGAAAAAGTGTGCTTTGAAAGAAAAGAGAAGCTACACCCTGCATGTGGAACAGGCCACCACAAGAACAAGAGGGCAGTGGTGGCGAAGCCAATGGCTGACATCTTTTACATCTTCTTCCTGACATTACAGCCAGGCTGTCCTGCTTGATCTCATGCTAGAAGATTGGTGTCAGTTGCCAGGCTCAGGAGTTGCTGCCCTGCATCTGGGGTTAGCAGTCTCTGCAGTTGGCAGGTCGATTGTTCAGCCACACTGCCATGTCCCTGTCTCTTGCTTCAAAAGCGTCATGGGGTTGGTGCCTGCCCCTACAGACATAGGTTACAGCTGGGACTGCATTAGAGAAAAATAACATATCATTTAAGGAGTCACACTGGCCTGCAGGCTGCCTCTAGACTATCATCCTCTGTGTCTGTGCTCATTCCCTGCTCCCCAAACATGCAGAATCTTAGGAGCTGATGCTCAAGTGGTTCTTCGAGGTCATCTGGCCCAGCTCCCTCATTCTCAAACTGGGAAACTGAGACCCAGAGGAAGTATATGGAGTGGCAGGATCAGGATTTGAACTCTGGTCTTCTAAGCAAGGCTAGTGCTTTTCCCCTTAACCCAGGCTGCTTCTTGAGATAGTGCATAGTTCTCTGCACCAGTGTGGGGTGCGAAGGTTCTTTATCTCTCTTTCTTTGTCTCTTTCCTTCTTTCTTCCATCCTACCCTTCTTTCCTTCCTCCATTCTTTTTCTTAGTACTGGGGATTGAACCTAAGTCCTTTGCACTGGATTTTAGCCCCATCACTTTTTTATTTTTTTCATTAGTAGAGAAAGGATCTTGCAAAGTAGCTAAGTTGCCCAGGCTGGGTTCAGACATGCAGTCCTCCTGCCTTGGCCTCCAGAGTACTGAGCTTACAGGTGTGCACCACCATTCCTGGATTATTGTTTCTTTCGAATGAACTAATTCCTATGGCTCAAAATAAATCTATATGAACAACTGCAGAAACCCACAGCTCTAACGAGTATAACCACACACTTAGGCTAAGACTACTCATGGCTGTTGTCCAGATAATTCTGAACAGGGAAATTCTGAAATCATAGAATTAGAAAGGTCTTAAACAGGGCTGAGTCATGAGCTGATTGACTTCAGGTAACTGGGTAGATAGTGGTTCTGTTGTGACAATGGTGTCCAAGTTGAAACTTGAGGGTCATCCTGGGTTCCTTTAACTTCCCACCCCTCACACACAATGGCTCATTCTGTCCTAGTGATTCTAACCTCTACACTGATATCTTGAATTCATCCATTTCTACTCATTTCCTCTGTTACTCTCCTAGTTCAGGTGAGTTCTTGCTGCTGTAGTTACCTAGCTCAGCTCTTTGCCTTTACATCTGTCTCCTCCATCCCAGCCTCCACACCACAGACTAAGTGTTCCTTAGAATAGGACATATCAACCTATCACTCAAACCCTCCCAAAGGCCTCCACCTTGGACCTCTGTCTTAGGTGAAATTCAAATATCTTTCCAAGCTCTCCCTCTAGGCCTCCTTTCTGGGCTGCACTCCCTACCAACCCACTTTCATCCTCACATGCCATGCTCTGGCTGCTCCACGTCCTGACAGCTCCTTGAGCAAGCCCTATAGCAGTTCCCCACATCTGAGTAGGCCCTGTGCAAGTCCTTCCACAGCATTCTACACTCCTGCTGTGACCATGGTCTTTTTACTCCATGACAAGCCTCACAGGGAGGGGATCACCTCCACACGGATCTTCATTGTACCAGTGCTGTAGTGGATAATATGGCAGGTGCTTCATTTTTTAAAAAGGTCTTACAAAATAGTGTAATATATGCTTTGAAATCTTGCTTTATTTTTCTCTTTGAAAGCAAACAGATTTGAAATGCTCCCCCCAAAACCCTACAATGGTGTAGTATCAATAGCATTGCTATCCAGAGCAAATGGGGTATACACACTCACAAACCCGATCAGTAGCTGTCACACGTAGTCATCAATAGCCTGTTTGCTCACCCTTACCCCTTTCCAGTTTTTATTCTGATGATCTGAGTTCTAAGTTTTGCTTTTAGTCAGTTAATTGGTTCCTCTGGTTCTATGTTACCCTTCTGTAAGTTTCACTATACGTCCCTAGTAAGCTAAAAAGAAAATTAAATGCTGTGGACCCATTTTCCCTTCCCTGGCCACCTTCTCCTCATCTAAGAATGAGGAGGCAGCAAGGTCAAAGTCCAGACTCCTCCCCAGGCTTTCCTAGTCAGCTTCAGGGAACATCTGACAAGCTGCTAGAAAAGATTTTATTCTGTCCACACCCTCAAGTCCAAAGCAATTCCTTCTGCTCCCTTAGTGGGCGTATGATATACATGGTGTGGATCCTGGTGCACATAGCCCACGGGGCTGCTCCTTGCTCCAAGGCTGAGCCCTGCCTGAGTGATGCCAGACCAGCTTCCCCCACACCCCTGTGTCTCGCCGCCCTGCCATCAGGCTGTGTGCAGGGAGAGGGAGTAGGAGGACAAGCTGTATGGAAGGCTGAAGAAAGATGAGTCCCACACCCTTACAGCTATTGTCATACTGTTGTGACTGCCAGCTGGGAACCTGGGACCCTTGGGCACAAAGCAAGGAAGAAGAAAGAGGCAGGAGAGGACCTTAGCCTCTCAACAGCATGTTTGGAGGTTAATCTTCACTCATCCACTCCGAATTCATTTGGAGTCCCAAGCCTCTTGTCACCTGCAGTCTTGTCCCCATGGAAGACCTTGAATCTACACTCAGTCACAAAGTGATTCAAAGGCAGGAAAGATGTTAGCCACCAACTTTGGACATGGCAGAGAAACCCAGAGAAACTCTCACCCCTGTAAGCATCCAACCAATGAAAGTCCACCCTTGGGGTTTCCTCCTTCTACAAAGATCCTAGATCCCATGAAAGCACAGGAGCCATTATTCCAGAATGAACTTCTCTATCAGTTGAGTATTAATATGGCTGCCAGTTGTTTCTTTAAATGTGGATGTTCATAGAAGCATTCTTCATAGTAACCAAACAAACATTTCAATCCCAACTAGAATGAACACTCAACAGAGAGAATGGACAAACTGCCCAACATCATAGACAAGTCTCCCATACATCATAGTGAGCAAAAGAAACCAGACATAAAGGAAAACTGGCTGGAAGGGACACAGCAGAGGCTTAGAGATTCTGTCACTCTGCTCTTTGTGTAGGGGGTGGGTGCATTATTGTGTTCACTCTCCAACTATTCCTTGAGTTGTGTGCTAATGACTGTGTGCTTTTCTGGATGTCTGTTGTACTTTAATAAAATCTATGCTAAAAAAACAACTTGCTTTGGCTCCACTACCATGTTTCAAATGACAGGAGAATAACTGATGGTAGGGAGGAGAGAAGGGATGTTCCTGTTGTCTCACTCCTTTTAGAAATGTCTTATTACCTAGTGAGCTATTGTTGGGGACCACAAATTCACAATGGCTAATTTTATGTATTTCCCCATGGGATAAGAGGAATAATTGCGATGATTAATGCCACCCATCTGAGATTTCCCATTAACTCTTCTAAGCATAAGATCGTCTGTGCCTTTGTGAGTCATCTCAGGATTATACTAAAGGCTAAGATACTTCTAAGCATAAGATTATCTACACTCTCTTAAGTCTGAGTCTTGGGGTGAATTGTCTTCCTTTACTAGTCCTACCTATCACAGGATGCAGGGAGTGAAGAGTGGCTGCTTGGGAAGTAAGGAGGTCAGATGGAGAGACACTGACTTCCCAGTCATTGTTGGAATATTATACTTGTATCTGTTTTTTATTTTTCTCCCTGCATTCTTGAGACTGACAATTCGGACTCTTGGTCAGATTCCTGATACTGACAATCGGGACTCTTGGATGGGTTCCCCATAAGCTATAATTTACATATGATAAAACCCAGCCATTTTAAGTGTAGAATTCAATGAAGTTTTAAAAACGTGCAGTAGTAGGCTCATCACCACAGTGAGTATATGGAACCAAAACATTCCCTTGTGCCCTACCGGCTGGTCATCTCTCTGGCTGCTGGCCTTCACTTACCTGCTTTGGAAACTCCTCTATAATTTTGATTTTTCTAGAATGTCATGTAAATGGATTTATAAGATTTTATCTCTAAAATTATTTTCTTTGGAACCAGTGGTGGCTGCGGGCCAGAAAAAGAAGTCAGCCTGCCCTTCCTGTGAGCCAGCAGGTACATAGGCTAGGAGGCAAGAACCCCCACCATGTAGGCAACCCGCCGATTCAGAGGAACAGAAGCTGGTATGACAGAAACTCAGGTACAAAAACAATTTAATGCTCCTGTTTATTGATTGACTTTGCTGGCCTGGGGTGGGTAGTGTGAGCTTCTGCTTAGAGAATAACAATATGCAACACAGCAACTATGCAGAATTTCTGTCTTGTTTTTGAAATTCAATATTGCTCCCACTGTTTTGTTTTGTTCTGTTTTATTGTTTTGTTTTATTCCCTTCAAAATAAAAAAATTATTTTCTTTAAACATGACAATATATAATAGGTCACAATTAGATTGCACTGAATGTGTGTTATCTTCCAACACCACTCTCTCTACCCTGACAAAATTTACAGGATCCTTCATGAATGTTCTATGTTAAGTCAAAATTGGTGAAGAGGTGTATACCCTAAAACCAAGGAAGGGTTATACAAGGGATAAGCTGCCTCCCACGAAACCCCAGAAGCCATGGCCAGGGGCAGTGGCATGTAGTTTAGAGGAAGGAAAGTTCTCACTGGATTTTGTCAAGCTCCAGCTACAATAAATCCAAGGTCAGTTCCTTATCCAGAGGAGACAAATGGAAAGGCAAGGTGGCTGATCATCAAGATGTCACAGAAGGGACCTGGGCAGGAAACTGGACTCAATGTCTTCTGAAGTCTATTCTAAATCTAATAATCCACTACAGGGAACTGGACTCTAAAGCAAATCACAAATATTTTCAACGTCAGTCAGGATGAAGCAAACAATTATGCTGGTCAAAGCATACATTGGGCAGAACACTAGGATCTGTGGCTACTGTGAAGGATTGAATTTGAAGACTAGAGAAGTTGTCGGAAGGCAACAAAAACACATGAAACATGTATAATCAGAAGACCACAAGGCTTCATTTTTCCTCATTAATTTTATAAGCAACTTCCAGGCTAGAAAATTAAACAGGAAGTAAAGAAATGTTTTTCAAAGCTACCTCTCTGTGGTCATTAGACTTGAACTCCTCTGCCCAGTTAACAGAGTGGGCACAGTGGACCCCAGCCCTGTCAGTAGAATTCAGGAAAGATCAGTTGGGTCTTCAGCGTGCCCAGTGAAGCACTGCACAAGAAAGGACATGCGGGAAGCACAGTACCTGTCTTGGGAGAGGAATAAATGTGTGCACAACCCCTATCCAAAGCCGGCAGAAAAAGTGGGGACACCACGGGAGAAGACCAGGCATGCTGGCCAGGGAGGCCAGGGCTTGAATGAGAGCAGACTGCTGGCCCTTAAAGGACAGGCTGACAGTCCATGATGACTGCAACAGAATGGCGTACTTGGAAGAATTTTCCAAGCACCAGATCTTCTGTTTATGTATTTTTAATCTGTTTTAAGAACAAGTGGACACATCTGTAGATTACTTGGAAATATTGACTTTAATATATCTTCTTCAAGGGACACTTAGAATTTACTAAAAATAACAACAGTTATTTAACAAGTTGGGACTCCAAATAAATGGGGTGTATGCGTGAGCCTGCAGGCCCTTTGTTAGGGTGGCTTTGTGGAAAATAAGACCATAGTAAATCGGTGGTTTCTACCTATCCTTCATGGAACTGAGAGCATGAGGACGTCCCCTCTCACTAGGCTCAAAGGCTCAAATTGTATGTCTTTTATTTATTTATTTTTTTGACTAGGAATTGAACTCAAGACCTCATGCTTTCCAGGCAGGCACTGTGCCACTGAGCTACATTCCTGGCTCCTTCAAATTTTATGTCTTTATTGGACTTCTAAGTCAGGTTTCATTTAACTAAAGAGTTCTGGGCTGGGAATTTAGCTCAGTGGCTTAAGTGCCTGCCTTGCAAGCACGAGGTCGTGAGTTCGATCCCCAGGTACAAAAAAAAAAAAAAAAAAAAAAAAAAGACTAAAGAGTTCTGCTACAATAAAATGTTAAAATAGGAGACTTGCTAGATATTTCACTGGTCTTGTCCTGTGTCAGGAGCCGGGGGCTTGAATGATTTGTCCCCTCATGGTACAAGTTCAGGATTATGACATTATTACATACCAGTATTACAGAAGAGTTTTTGTTTTATCTATTTTTCATCTTCAGACTTAGTATTTTCCCATTTTCCATCCAGATTATAGGTGGCACACACCTATAATCCCAGCACTTGGGGGGTTCGAGGCCAGCCTGGACTACATAGTGAACCACACAGTGAGACCCTGTCTCAAAAACAGAACAACAAACATTTCCCATTTTCTTTTCCTGCCTCATTATTTTCTCATATTAGTTTTTCTCTTGTCTGCTCTATTTTCCTACTTGCTTCCCTTCCTTTTTAGATATGACTTAGAGAAGAGTTAACAAGGGTGCCTAGGACCATTACCCTTAGAAGGACCTGCTTTCAGGATTGGCCTTTGGTTGACATCTGGGAACCTGCGATTTGGGAGAGGATTTTCACCATTTCTGGAATGGTAAGAATGGCTTACTGTGCTAAACCATTTGTACTAACTATGCAGTTTATGCTGAACACCTGCTTTCCTTCTGAGAGCTGGGAAGTTTGGCACAGGCTGGAAGCAGTGTCTATGTGATCAATGCCAATAAAAGACCTTGGATAACTAGGCTTGGGCAAGTTTCTCTGGTACATGAAGAAGCCAAGGACACAACACCTGGCATATTTATTATTTCTGGCTTAAGTCACTTGAGAAGTTATACTTGCAGAAAGATCTAGCTGACTGCCTTTCCTTGCATGTAGCAAGCAGTAAAATTTTTGTGAGAAAAATACCCTCCTTGTTCCAACATGCTGAAAAAATCTTCATCACACGCAGCAAGAATGTTTCTGTAGCGAAGCAGCACAAATAACTCTACAAATAGCCTTTATCTCCATTACTTTTACAGCCTCCACAGCTCTTAGTGACATCCTTAGACACTGTTTCTGTCCCTCTAGATGTGTCCCTCCGCAATTTCTTCGTAGATTTATCATTCTTAGTCTAAGAAGTATAACAGCTTTCTGCTTTGGCCATTCTTTGAGTCTCTATTCTTGTGAGGGCCTTGGTACATACATAAGAATTAACAAAACAGGCATGATCTTTCCCTGTGAATCTGTCTTGTGTCAGTTTGGCTCCTGAATTCAGCTGAAAATCCCACTAAGAACTTAGGTCAGTAGAGCAATCTACCGGTCACTTTCACACATGCCATCAGTTTGTGGCCAGAGGATCGAAGTTGTCTTTTCATGACTTCACTGGTAAAAGGTTCCAGGATGTTTGCTGGTTTTGCTTTGGAGCTTCTCAGCGTCATAAATCACAGCTATGATTAAGATGGTATGCTGTCCTGTGTGTCCTCCTGAACCTGGGGGCCAACACAGAGCATCAGAAGGGGACCTGACTCTGAAATATGGTGAAAGTGCTGTTGGGAAAAGGAATGATGAAGATAATAGAAAATGACTATTGGGTATCAGGATGGCTATAGAGATATGGCCATCATGTGGCTCATGAGTAGTTGTCAGGAAAGGTCAAAGTTACCTGAAAGAACTGGAAAATGATGGTTCCAACACTAGAAGAATTGGCTGTGGGAGTCCAGGGCTGCTCTTGGAGGTGCTAGCTGAAGGGAGAAACACCTTTGATTTTGTCTTCTTCTCCAGGTATGGAGAGAAAGCTCCAAGTGGTGAGCTTTGGGTGAACCCAAAATGTTAGAAATTAGCATTTCTATTTCCTCCAAGTGGGAGGAAAAAATTAGTCCTGAGGAGCAAAGCTTAGATAAACCAGAGAGGGAAGGAGAGGACCCAGCAGCTGTTTCTTCACAGCCCCTTTCTTGCCTTCCAGCCTTGAGGTCCTGGCAGCTGTGTTACCTCTGTAAGTGCTAAATCCACCAGCAGGAGCTTGAGTATATTTGCAGTGAGGACAAGAGGGGCTCTGCCGTTGTTACAGGACCAGGGGTATTCTGTGGGATTGCATCTGGGTGTGTGGTAGGAACTGAGAAAAAGTGTTAACAGCTTTATAATTTCAGGAATACTAGAGGCATCCCAATCAGGGAAAGTTACAAAAAAAAGTGTGCTACAATTTCCTTGCTTTTTGCCACTGATGAGCCAAGTAGAGTCTAAGGTCTTGAATATTAGAAACTACAAACTTTAATTTATTGGAGCTTCTGGGACAAGGTAATCTACATAAATGAGAGCCACTCACCAGATGAGTTTTAAAAAAGCAGTTTTTAGTTGCTAACAATCTCTTGAAAATCATATTAGATTTTATGAAATCTCAGTCCTTCAGCTGGTGATTTTCTAGCCTGCTGTGCATATTTTTCATTGGGTCACCTTGGACTCTAAGAATGGTGACACAGAAAGAAGAGCCTTGATTGTCTCTGCACCTGGATCCAGTTGCCACTGTTTTGGCCTCCAGTGTCCTGTCTTTTCTGCTGTCAAAGCGATGCCTCTGGGCCCTTTGCAGTCCTGAGCCCATTGATCCTGCCTGCCAGGACATGACTCTCAGCTGAAGCCTGATGCCATCTGCTCCAGGTGCAGGGTTGGTGACAAGACTTTCTAAATCCAGCACACCCCTTCGGGGGTGCAAAACCATGAGAATATCATGGGTTCTAGTTGGACCATCTATGTCACATACAAATGTTCACATACAAAGGGACCCTTTGGGACTTTGTTGGATTCTTTGAAGTGGAGCTGCTGATAGCTCTGTTTCTGATATAGAGACTACATGCTTTCTATCTTAAGAGATTACTGCTGGAAGTGACAGTGGGCTCATCACAGGGACTGTGACCTCTTTACCGTTTCCTGCCACATGGGCTCTCAGTCCCTTTTGGAAAAGTTTCATTGCTATTGATGGCAGTGTCTGCATCTGGGACCAGAAGCAGTTTGCAAGCATAAACTAGAAGCCTGGCTCCTCTTCTTGCTCCAGAGCCACACTCCTTCAAAGCTGGTATGGTTATTAAACGCATCTGGGGCCAGGAGGTAGGTGGCCTCTTTCCAGGACAAAGGGGAAGAGAGGTTGTGTAGACCCACACTGAGAATTTTTTGTGAGGTTTTTTTTTTTTTTTTTGCCTGACCTGAGGCATCAATTTAGGTTAAGCATGGTTCTGGCCAATGGGTTGCTTCTGACCCATAAGCCTTCCAGGGCTGAGAGAGTGCAGACTTGGATGTATCAGGATGGCCATGCCCCAGAAAGCACACCACGCCCCAGAATGCACACCATAAACACTAAGTTGACAATGATGAGGATGCTCTATACAGGGCCTACCTCAGCCAGACAGAAGGGGCTTTGGGACTCATCATGGGGTCTCCCACCACAGGCCTCCAGGTCCATCCAGTTAACTCTGTTTGGTCCTTGGCTGCAGGACTGTCTGAGGCAGTTGTAGTTTGATTTTTGGTGACACCAGTGTCCCTGCATAGCCAGAGTGGCCAACTTCCAGCAGTGTGCTGCGTGGGAAGGCCTGCTGTCTGCAGCCAGGTGCCACTAGGTCTAATCACACGCCCTGCAGTAGGTGGAATTCAAAGCCCTCCCAGCAACTCAGGCAGTGCAGAATTTTTGCTTCAGGAAGAAAAGAAACTTCCAGAAGTACTTTTGAAAGTCAAAAACCATCAATGCCCTTACCACCTCCTTGCATCTCCTCAACTGCTGAGTATTCTGATTTCTCTCTGTTGTTTCAAAAACAGTGCTCCAGCTACCAACGAGAACTCTACATTTTTAAGAATCACCCCAACTGTCATCCAGACCTGTCACTTGGATGAGTCCTATATAAGAGAAACAAAAGCATTTTCACAGAAAACATTTTTATACAACTTACCCTGAAAGGAGCACCATGTTCAAGAATTGGTCAAGCTTGAAGAAAGAAGCGACTTAGCTTTCTAAAACATCTTTATGAGTGGGTAGGATTTATTTTAACTGGGGAAGTACAAAACACCTGAAGGGATACAGGAGATCAGTACTTCAGGCCTCACCCTGCTGCACAGGGCCCTGCTGATAATGATTTTGCTCTAAAAATGCCTTGGGCAAGTTTGATTCAAGTTTGGAAAGACAGACCAGGGGAGGTTTCCCATTGCTCGCTAAATGATAAGAGAGGAGCTCATTGTGCTAAACTTTTTGTACTCATATGATTTATGTGGAACATTTGTTTTGCTTCCGGGAATCTGGAATTTTGGTATGTGCTAGGCAATGCTACCTGTCTGACTAACTCCGATAAACACCCCGGACGCCTGAGTTTGGCTGAGCTCTCCTGGTAGCCAATATATCACATCTCTTATCACAAATTGTTGGCAGAGGAATTAAGCGTGTCAGCTATGCCTGTACTGGGGGTGAGTTCCTGGAAGCGTGGGCCTGATTGCCTCTGGACTGTGCCCAGGCACCTTCCCCAAATTCCTTCGCTGCTTAGCTTTGTGTCCTTTCTCTGTAATAAAGCACATTCGGAGTACAGCAGTGCGTGTAGTGCCGTGAGTCCTAACAAACCCCCGAGCCTGGGGAGGCCCTGTGGACTCCTACACAGGACGTGAAAGGAAAAAAGGGCTAAGAAGGTTTATAGGAGGGAAAGGGTAGGAAGACTGTATAAGAGGAGGAAAAGAGAAAAGGAAAGCAAGTAAGAGCATAGTCATGGTGATATAGGGGAATGAAACTCCAGACCTATTGTATGTCTGGTAAGAGTTCATGTTCTCTAAAATCAAAGAATGAATTTTAGGAACAATGGAGGTTAAGGGCAAAACATGTTTATTGAGAAAAAGAAAGCTTCTGTCTGAGAGAGACAGAGGGGTCCCGAGCAGGTTGCCCAGGACTCTGTCTTTTCTAGGGACTTTTATACAGTAAAATCATGGCATGAGATGGGTTCAAAGTGGGAAAAACTGGGAACTTGCAAGGCAAATGGGTAAAAGGTAGGACAGAACTATGGTTAGCCAGTAAGATTAATGTTCAGGTAAAATTGATTAAATTGGGACAAATGGGGAAGCGAGTCACATAGAAAGTGGGCATTCTTAGAGAGCCTTAGGAAGTTGGGTGACGCTTGACTTCCTCAGGGTGATAAGGAACTATTTAGAATATCACTCCTTAGGATAGGGGTGCATTTGTTTGATATTTTGTCCCGAGGCCTGGCCCACAGCAGGAGGTATCTGTCTCCCCCACAGTTGCAAGATACCTGGGCTTCTGCGCTGGCTTCTTCAAGGACCAGCCCTGTCTCACTGCCTATAGTATTTCTGTTTAACTCAGCTGCCTGGAACAATGGGGCTGAACTCGGCAGCTTCAGGACTGCCACGCTCACTACGAGTTCAAGGCTCAGGCAGACAGTCCTCAGGTGTCTCTGGCGACAACACAACTGTATCACAACGGCCAGCAGGCCCAGTGCTACTAATAAGCACTGGAAAACAGGGCAAAAATGATAATTATCCTTTAAAGACACACAAAATTTGAGAGCTTTTGTCCATTTTGTTGAAAAATTTTTTTTAAATTTTATTTAAAGAGAAAAAAAGCAATACAGAAAAAAGGGTAGAAACAATACAAAACCTCAAAAAAAACCATAAATCACTAGTTGACAAACCACATACTCCCCGAAATAGCTGTTCATGTTACAAAATTAAGGCAAACAAAGTGAACACACAGTGAAGCTGCAAACAGAAAAAACAGGATGGAATAA
>PVJX010033491.1:0-19619 GCA_004027295.1 Dolichotis patagonum | reverse complement strand
AAAAAAAAAAAAAAAAAAAAAAAAGAAACCCAATACAATTAAAAATTTAAAGTTAAACTTTCACCTAACTCTGTGTTAGATTTAAAGTAGTCAAATCCTAAAAATAGCTAAGCTAAGCTAGAAAAATTTTCCTGTTATAGAGATGATAATAAGGTCAGAGAGAAAGTTATTTTGATGAACTAGTGGGCAAAGATCTAAAGATACGTAGTTTCTCTATTAGAAATTCTCAGAAATACTTAGAGGAACAGGACTTATTATAAATGTATTGATTTCTTCTGTGCATTAAAAAAATATGATATGCTGCCTGGTCTTGAACTTGAGATCCTCTTAGCTCAACCTTTGAAATAGCTGGGATTACAGGTGTGGACCACCATGCCCAGCTAGTTTCTTGTATTTCAAAGGCTAGATTGTAAAGTCATGGCTATTGCATCATGTTTGTTAAAAATGTTTTCCATGGAATAGAAGAATATGGGATACAATTTTTATTCTTTTTTGTCTTATTATTTGCATAATTATAATCAGCTTTTTTTTTTTCTTGTCTTTTTTGAGACAGAGTTTCACTATGAAGTTCAGGCTGGCCTTGAATTCACTTTGTAGCCGGGGCTGACCTCAGACTCAGAGTGATCCTCCTGCCTCAGCCTCCCGAGTGCTGGGATTACAGGTGTGTACCTGTATACCTGGCCTATACTCAGCTTTTGTTAATTACCTGGTATTTTTTAAGACTTCTTCCTTTTCAGTGTGTCATCTTACTTTATGTATATTGCTTTTTATAGAAATTAGTTAATTTTTCTTACTTTACTTGCAGGGAGATAGAAAAATTAAAAGCTTTCTAATTTTTTCCCTATTACACCTAGTTTTTAATCTGAGTCTAACCTATTACTCTGTACTGTATTATGCTAAATGACAAATTAGATTTTCTTCCTGCTCTTCATCTTTTTTTTTTTCTTGTGACATCAGCTGAATCATTGCTATTTTTGGTACTTCCCACAGTGGCATTTGTAGCTGCTTCTTGGGTTTTTGAAATACACTTTTTATTTGCTTTCTCATTTTTTCTTGCCATCTCTTGCCATCTTTTGGATTGGTAAATTTTTCTTCATTTAAACATTTATTTTCCTGTGAGTTGTGAAAGTACATGCTTCATTTCTATTGTGTTAACAATTGACTTGTTTTGGATTAAATAGCCACATTTATGTTTTCATTTTCACTTAATTTTAATATTAGTATATGTGTCCCACATAAAAGGATCACATGAAGAATTCTCATCGTGGAGAGTTTGTACCTGTATAGGATATATTTTAATTGTGCTCCCCCCATTTCTCTCTCCTCTCTTCAACCCTTTTTCTGCTTCCCATTTACAAAAGCCTTGTTTCTATTTTTTCCTCCCATTCTTTTTAAAAATTCATTCCCCTTCTTTCCCTCTCCCTACCCTCTCCTTTGTTCCTCCCTTTCCATTAGAACAAATTCTTCCTGCTTCCCAATATCTGTTGCCATTTTGATAAAGTGTAAAATTAAACACTATTCTGTTCTAGTTTCCAAGTTGTATTTTCTAGTGCTTAGGCATAATCATTCTAAAACACATATCTCCTCCTTTTCTTCCTCCTGTTCATTCTTAATCTCTTCTTTGTAGTCAACAGTTTAGACTTTTATGTTTTGTTAACTTGTTTTCTTAGATATTTCTTGTTTTTAACATCTTTTTCAGTTTTTTCCTACTAATTAAAGTAAACTTCTGTTAGTGTCCTGATTACATTGTTCTGCTGTTTTCTGACATCTATTAGTGCTAACCGGAAGGCTGGTGTTAACATGGTTCCTTGCATGTGGTCTGCCTTTGTGATTTTCTTATTATGTCTGTTGGTAAGTTTACTGTGATACATTTTGGCATGTGTGTGTGCTTCTATGTTTTTATATGTATGCTGTGTTTTTTAAAGCTAATTTCAGCTTAGTAGATCATTTTGATCTAAGGAATTGTATTTCTTGTGGAATAATTGCTAATTATTCTTTCATAAAATTTTACCTGACATTTGTTTTCTGAATTTTCAAATTTCTTTTACAGTTGGTCTCCTCATTCTGTTCAGTTTCTCTCAATTTTTATTTCTGTTGCATACTTTCAATTTCTTTTTGTGTACCATTGTGAGACTTAGTTTCATCTTCTAGTTAACTTTCTATTTAACTATAATTAATACGTATATTATTTAATGATATAGTAATATATAAACAAAGATTAGTATATCAACTAACTATAATATAACAGTATATCAACTGTTTTCATTTTTAAGAACTCAGCTTATTTTTTGTATCTGCCTATTCTTTCTTCATACTGTCTCTAATACGTCTAGTTTTTCCTTTTTTTATTGCACAAGACTTATTCCCATCAGGGAAGCCGTTACCTATCAGAACTCCAAATTGACATTGTTTTCATGCCATATCGGCTAGTTTAGCTTTCTAAATTTTCAGCATT
Organism: Dolichotis patagonum; assembly: GCA_004027295.1. Classification (NCBI taxonomy): domain Eukaryota; kingdom Metazoa; phylum Chordata; class Mammalia; order Rodentia; family Caviidae; genus Dolichotis; species Dolichotis patagonum. Next base: position 17,164 of record PVJX010033491.1, on the reverse strand, counting down.
TCTTTTTTGTTTGTTTTTTGAGACAGGGTCTCACTCTGTAGTCCAGACTGGCCTTGAACTCACTTTGCAGGCCAAGCTGGCCTTAAACTCCTGGCAATCCTCCTGCCTCAGCCTCTCAAGTGCTGGGATTATAGAATTGTGCTACCATGTGCCCAATAACTTTTAGTATTTCCTTTAACCCCCTGCAATTAGACTTTTGTTCCCTCCTATCCTATCAGTGTTACTAATGATCTCTGTGTCACAAAATCATTGTTAATTCTTTGTCCAAAATTTTGTTTCTTAGCAGTTTTTGTCACAGTTGTTAATTCTTTACATGTCAAATATTTTTTTCTCTTGAATTGTATGTCTTTCCCTGCTCTGCTTTTTTCTCCTTGCATGCTCCTGTATGTACTTCTGTATCTTTTCCTTTTCTTTCTTTCTTGAAATGTCTAGAACTGCTCTTTTCTTTCTCCCTTCTTTTTCTTTGCTTTTTCTTCTTTCTTTTTTAAATGTGGTACTGGGGATTGAACTCAGGGCCTTATGTATGCTACGTATGTGTATATTGCTAGCCTTTTGTCATTTTTTAAAATTTTGAGACAGGGTCTCCCTAGGTTACTTAGTGTGGCCTCAAACTTGTGATCTTGTTAGCCTCTGAAGTAGCTGAGGTTTGAGGTAGGTGCTGCCACGCTGGCTAAGACTGATATTCCTGATTTCAATCTCTAGCTCTCCGTCTTCATATATACTTCAGTGATCTAATTGATATAGTTGCTGATTAAAGTCAAACTGATTCTTCATCCAGTCTTTCCCTTTCTTCAGACTCAGAATCTCTTTCATATATAGTGTGCACTTATCTCAGACTCACAGGTAGAATCCTGGCGCTGGGGAAGAGAGGTTAAACCAAGGCGAGACGTCCTCAGGGAGGCTGCAGCACCGCGCAGCTCCCTGGAGCTGTGTGAGGCCGTTGTCAGCGTGCTGAGGAGTGGACTAAGGAACAGTGTAGAGGAGGAACAGACAGGGTTTCTTTTCTGAAGGCAGATGAGACGGACTTTGAGGTTTGCTTATAAAGATTGGGTGCATCTATGAGCAAAGATAAGTGGCAGCTCATTCCGTAGTGGATTTTTAATTTGTTTAGTGCCCATGTGAAAAAAGAAAGTGGAAGAGAGAGAGAACAGTCTGTGTGTGTGTTAAGGGTCCTGGAGCTTCCTGAGGGCCAGGTGGGCTGAGGCGTTATGCTGGTGCCTCACTCCAGGGGGCAGCTCCTGAGGGAGGGAGGGGCCTCGGTGGTACAGGTACGAAGCAGCGTGCTCCGGAGGGTGCTGAGGGCGCCCCATCAGTCACTGCAGCAGGGCTGTCAGCACCGTCAGGCTCCTGCAGCCTCCTTCCAGGAGCTCAGGCATGCCTCATGCCAGATGTCGGGGTGCCTGCTCCTTGTGACATCAATCAGCACAGTCTTAGGACCGCAAAGAAGGAATACCTACCACAGAGAGAGGAGGGGACCTACGAGTCCCAACTCTATCCTCCCGCCTACACGCACCCCCAGTGGGAGAGCGGGCAGGCAGAGGAGCGACTCTTCCTGCTTCTCCGGCCTAAGACCGGCTGAGGAGAGCAGCGTGTTTTGAGACAGGTGACCTGAGTGTTCTCAGTGATTTAAAATGACTCAAAAATTATGACTCTACGACGTCCCTAGTGGGCAGAGAGGGGCTATGTGTCGCGGGACGTGATTCAAGCCTCAGAAACGCCTGAGGCACGCAGAGCTGAACCCATGCGAAGCCAACCCTGCACTGCAGTAAGCCTGCCGTTCTTCCCGCCCACTGTGTGAGTGCTTGGCTCCAAACTTAGCAATACCTCTTGGGTCTTTTTTCTCCTCTTAAACCCGTTTCAACACAGCAGCAGGCCCTGCTGGCTCAGCCCCCAAATAAATGGAATCTGAGTACTTTCATCCCCCTGCATGGAGCCTCTTCCCTTTCAGTTTAGGTCCCCTAATAGGGAGGGCTTCTTGCTTCTTCTCTACTCTGTCACTCTGCACTTGTTAATCCTCTCCACTGCTAGATGGAGTAATCTTTTAAACTTATAAAGCGTAACCTGTTGTGCCCCTCTCAAAGCCCTCCAGCTGCGTCTCAATCTACAAGTTTACCAAGGGCTGCAGCCCGGGCCGAGCTTCTCTACCTCTCACGCAGCCTCCTTCCCCATTCTGCCTCCTCCCCAGCCTTCCTGGCCATCCACACCCCCGGAGCAAGCCCACTTTGCTTGTCTGGAGTGTACTTTCTCTCTTTGCTATGCCATTACTTTTCTTTATGGTATTTATTTACCTGACATGTGATATGATTTGTTTTTAATCTCACAATATAAAGTCCTTGATGGCAGGGACTTTGTCTTCTCTCTTGGTATAGTCCCAGGGCTTACGATAATGCTTATCACGAAATACAAGGCCGATACGTTTAAACATATAATCTATCCTGACTGTATGCATCTGTTGTGTCAATAATTCTGAATACTTTGTTATTTTAGTCCTGTTCAGAACGCCTTCACTAAATATTTCTTGTAGTTAGAACTTACCAATTTATTGAGGATTGTGAAGTGTCACTCATGTGATTCTGGATTTCTTCATGGAGTTCACAGATTTCTGTAGTTTTGTGAATATTTTGTCACACAGACACCTCAGGTTTAGACGACTTGTGGGGAGCCTCACAGCTTTGGTGCCCTCGATTCTCAGTGTGCTGTCACTGACCTAGAGCTCAGCGGATCCGAAGTGGATATGCACATGCACAGGGAGGGTATTTCCAGCAGGGGTCTGCACCCTGGAGAGTTAGGTCTGGGCCTGCGTGGGTGGCTCTGTTTCATTCCAGGGGCAGCAAGGTGAAGGCATTTTGATTCCTGTCCATGGAAGGTCGTCTCTTTCCTGCTCTTAGGTTTTCTCAGGACAGTCCAGTTCAATTCTCTAGCACATTGGCTTCCGTCTTGGAGAAGACCCTGAAATGCCAGTTCTGTTTCTGAGGCGAAGCGCCTGTGTTCTTTCCTCAGCTTAATTTTTTCTCGCCGTTATTTCTCTATTCAGCTTGTGGCTTTTGGAAATCACTGTAACATCCCTCCCTTCATTTTTGAATTTAAGCTTGGCTGTGTATTTTTATTTAAACAATACCAACCGAGACTGAACTAGTGAAATAGAAGGTGGCGCAGTTCCTAGTTACTTTGGTGTACCTTCGCCTCCTCTCTTCTCCTTGGATTCTTCTCCTTGGATTATTCTTAAATTGTCTATTATATCTTTCCTGCCCATTCTCTCAAATGCCTCCAGTTAAAAAGGCTGCTATTCAGTTTAGATTGTCATTTCTAGCTTCAAAACCAGTAATTCCTTCTGCTGCCCTCAGGTGAACCATTGTTCCTGTTCTGATTATAAGATTTGTGCCCAGATGTGAACATCTGGAGTTTCCATTTTCATCCTTGCGTCTGGACCACTGACTGTATTTTCCTCCGTGCGGTGAGAGTATTAGCTGATCAGCTCCAGTGCTCAGAACTTGGAAAGATGTGTGGGTGGACGTCAGGAGGCCGCTGGCTTACTCCGTATCAACTGCTCCCATCCTCTTCATTCTCAGACACTTGACCGCTGATGTCCAGATTACTAAAATGCTATTGTTGTGCAAATTAAACTCAAAGTGTACTCCCATAGAAGTGGAGGGGGGTATACAATCATGTTTACAATCTGTGGGAATGATCTATCTTATTTCACTATATTCTCCAGTTTTTTTGTGGACAGATACCAACTGAATCCTTCTTTTAACCAGTATTTTCTTAAACTGCCTAGAATGCAGGAGGGTAATATGCACGCAAGAGAGGAATGAGAAAAATCACTTTAACACATGAAATAAAGGGGACAAAAGAAAAAACCATATAGTAGAGAAACAGATGTAATACTTACTCCTGGGTATTGTAGATAAATCTAAAAAAAATTAGATACCAGTGATTTGTGTGAAAAGAGCATGATTCCCTTTGGGGAGGCACATCTGTGCAGGAGGGGAGCTGGTGAGGCACACTGCTCTGGGTTTGAGTTACGGTTGTATGCTTTTGGGCAAGTGTCTGCCTGTTTCTTATGCCTAACAAAAGGATTAAGTTACTATAAGGATTAAAAGGGATAACATCATTAAAACACTTGTGTAGTTCTTACAGGGTGGGTAAAGTAAATGTATGTTTAAAATTAACTAAATATAAGTTGCCTTCACAAGGTGAAGCTGGAAGAATGAATGCAAAGGAAATTGGAAGCCACATGTCTCACATAACTGAGCACAAATGAAAAATAAACAGAGAAGGGATAAGTTTCTAGGCTTTGTAGAGAGCAGCAACAACCAAAACCAGTAGAAAATGAACAAAACTTACCACTGCTGGGCGTTGAAGTTGAACCGGCTGAAAAACAGAGAAATATCTTAGTGACTGTGGTCTCTCCTATTATTTATTTTTTCCTTCTTCCAAAGAGCAAACTTTGCCTTTGGTATTTATTTACTTTTAATGTGAATCAATGGCTCAAACTGTCCAAAAATTCACCAGTAACTTCATGAAACTTTGAGAACAGGTAGGTGGTAAATGGTTAAAGTAATATGTACCCCAAGCCCAGAAATCCCAGCGATGCCAGGAAAAAGAGAGATTCTGGGTCCCCACAGTGTTGGAAACAAGAACTTACCGATGGTGAGTGGAGTTGGTTGAGCTGGTAAGAACAGAGGAAACTGTTATCTCTCTTTTTTTTCTCTTTTGTTCAGTTAGTTTCTTATTTTGGCAAATCATATTGTTTTACATTGCTGAGAAAACTCTCTTCTCTGTTATTTTTAATATAAATCAACAGTTTGATTTTTCCATGAAGTTATTAAAAATCTGAGAGGTTTACAGGTAATATGAAAGCCAGACATCAGGAAAGAGCAACTATAAGCGCCTGAAGCACCCTACGAGCAGGTTATTTTCCACTGACTTTTTTGCAGTTCGCATACGGAAAGACAGACCCAGTAGAGCAGGGAGGCTAAGGGAAAAGCCTGTATAAGCTTTCAGTTCTCTCTTTTCTCTCCTATCATTTTTTCTTTTTCTGTAGACAGTCTTGTTGTAAAAGGTTTTATCTGCTTTTCATATTTTTCTAAACCAGTAATGTTAGAAATTTCTGTTACGTATATCATTAATCACACAGATAGTTTTCGATAATGAGATAGCAAGAGGCCAGGGTGTACCTGACGCCCTTTGCATCCCAGTATGGCCAGATAAAGACTGCTGGGCCCCACCTGAGGCCAGTCGATTCCTGTGGGACGGAATTAATTGAACTCACACACTTACTGAACGTACCAGGCGGTGGTCCCACTGAAAAATAAGCAGAAAGATTTCTTATTAACCCCCCTTGTCTCCAGTTTTACTCTTTTTTTTTTCAGTTGGAAAATTTCCTAGTGGCAAAATTGCTTTAAAAGTTTTTCTAATCATAGGCATTTGAATTTTCCAGAAAACTAATAATTAGCTATTGATAATGGAAAAGTAAAAGATTAAGATTACAGGAGTTTCAAGTGCCTTTAGTAGTTGCTGGGCTTTGATAACTGCATAGCAGAGAAACATAAACCTTACTGATTGCTTTTATAGGTGACCCAGCTTGAAAACAAAAACATTATGTATACCATTCTTGTCTGATTAATTTCTCCTTCTATGTGGAAGGTTACTTCATAATCTTTCAAACCACGGAGAAACATTTTTTTCTGATCTTTAACTTTTATGTGAGTCAGAGTATGTTCTAGGAACTGTCAATAACCTAGTGGAGTTTTGAGTAACAGAAAAATAAGAGGTCAAGGAAACTGGAGATTTAAGTCATTGCATCATAACATGATTGGATCCATCTCTGATTCTGCTGGAAACAGTTGAGTTCCATGATGAAGGGAGACAGTCAAACTTACTGCTGGCTCCTGTAGCTGAAAACAGAGAGAAATCAGTGTGAACAGGGTATTAACACAGGAGTAGTTTGACACAGGAGTAGTTTTCCTTCTCCCTTCTAAGAGGGGATACCAGAAATGTCAGGGTAGGGATCATCTTCCTCAAGGAAGAGAGTAGAGGGCTGTGTTGGTTCAGAAGAGCCTGCCACTGTGTGTGTGTGTGTGTGTGTGTGTGTGTGTGTGTGATGTGTGTTTTCAGCTTTCTGTTTATTCTCCCAGCAAAGGAGATGACTTGTTGCTTCCTTTTTTGCCGAGACTGAGAACTGCTTGAAATCCTGCAGAGGACTGGTATTTTCTTTAAATCATGCTGTTATCTTTCCCCTATTTTTACCAACCTGCATAAGCCTTCATTTGTTAATACAAACGTCCTTCCTCACTTATCGACAAGCTACTATAAACTTTGGATAGTTCCACTGGGTCTACTTTTGGGATTTATATTTTTCTCTATTCATTCCGTATAATTATACCAGCTAGTTAGTATAATGAAGTCAAGAGCTGGAGGACCATGAGTTTCTACAAGATAGAAACAAGCAGAGGGGGAAAGGGTCCTACATCCTGTAGAAAGCCCAAAGCAGCCATCCTATGAGAACAGGCGTGGAACTTACTGGTTGTTTCTGAAGCTGGTTTCTGAGCTGGTGGAAAAACAAGCAGAAAAAAAGGAGAAGTCAGTGCTTGTAGAACCAGGAGAACTGTATTATCACGTGCTGGTCCTGAGAAGGTGCAGGGGTCTCTAAAACCTGCCTGTCATTTTGGTGTAGTGCCTGGGCTTTAGAGTCCTCCTCTGTAGCCTCGGGCCCTCTTCTGTTGGTTTGGCGCAGGAATATGATTGTTAAGCAATCAAGTGAGGCTTTGTTCATCCTTCTCCTTTCTTTCAGGAATGGTAAATACTACCATAGGTTCATGGGGTCTGACACTTGTACTTCTGAGTACTTACATCATTCTCATCTTTAAACTTTTCCTACATGACATTTTGATTGATTTTAAAAGTTTTTTCACTACTCTTTCTTTATTAGGCTTGGTCAGAGCCACTGATTTTTGTGAAGGTCTTAAGTTTAATTGGTACATTTTTCATTTTCACTTATCCACCAACAATTTATAGGAAGTCTGGAAGGAATAAAAGTAGCACTATACATCACCATATTTTAAATGTTTATAGATATGTGATACAGAATCCAACTGGGGAGAAAAGAAGGGGCAATTGGTCCATTTACTCATATAGACTCCTGGTACATGGTACCTCTTAGGGGAATTGGGGCCGCATAGGAATCTTCTGTAGCTCCAGTGAGGTCTTTGAGGTTTCCTGGCTTAAGAGTTTTGCCTCCCCTCAAGAAGAATTACGAGAACTTATAAGGGTATATGTTTTGAGGATGATGAAAAAGGTACTGGCAGAGATAGCCTTGATTTAGAGGAATAGTCAATTAGTGGTTACTTTTATTCATTTATAAAAACATACTTAGAGTCGGAGTTTAGGGCAGGAAACATCCCATTTTAGTGGTGACGGTGATGATGATTTTGTGGAGGCTGCCTGTTGTCTCTCTACTTTGTTTTTCCATGGTACCTTGTAGGGCTGTATACTCCATGGCACCTGCCAGAAACCAACTGCATCTCCCATTTTCTCTTATTCATGACTTTATCTTCATTGCTCGGCTTACTACTGGATATCCGGTGGGAGGAGCTCAGCTAGTTGAAGGCATGTTTATTTGAATACGACCGATTTGCCTTCTGATAATCTCTTTTCTGGATTGCCTCAGATTTTGTACTGCTATCACCTAATTTACAGACTCAGGAATTTCCTTGTCCTGGGGTTGGTTTTCACATGCTAAATTTTAGCTCTGGCTTTTCTCTAACGAGCCACACATAAACTTTCCTTTTACTCTTTTGCATATGTGGCTTGTGATTGCTTGATATAGTTATTGAAATAGCTTTTTCTTTGAAGTATTGTCTCTGTCTCTCTGTTTTTAAGTGAAGAGTATCTGGGACTCAAGGATAAGACAGGGCAAATAGGACTTGGGGAAAGATAAACGTCTTGGAGGAGCAGAAGAGGGGGCCTAGGGCAGACTGGACTTTCAGCAGTATTTGCTGGCACCCTTGCCTCAGAAAACTGACAAGATCTCAATCTTTTAATTTTTTTTCCTTTTGTATTTATTTTTAAGATTTTCTTTTATCATTTCCTTACATTGTCTCTATTATCTCTGTGTAGGCCTTTTCTAAACTACAAAGCACTTCAGAATTAGAAAGGTCCCCTCTTATTTTTTCTCTGGTACTTCTAAAATTATTGTTATAGAACTATTGTGGCTATTACTTGGAGAATGTTTACTATTTTTCTAAAGCAAAGCAAAGCACAACAAAACAAAACAAAACATCCTTCAAAAACCAAAACCAAAATGTTGGAGGATTCTCAGGTAGAAACTGTCTGAAAATAAAAAAAATTATTTTTTCTAATGGTGAAGATGGGACTGGGGAATTAGCTCAGTGCTATAAGTGCCTGCCTGGCAAGTGCGAGGTTGTGAGTTCGATCCCTGCTACCCCCAAAACAGCAACAAAACAAAACAAAACAAAACCAAAAAAGCCAAACAACAACAACAACAAAAACAAAAACAACCCCCTCCAAAAAACAAAAAACAACTGATGGTGAAGATTAAAAACAAGGCCTAATGCTGAGCAAATGTATGGCCACTAAATTGTAATCCTAGCCTGAGATACTGTTATAGTGACGAATATACTTAGGATAGGGAATAAACATTCTAAGCAGAAGATCAGGGGATACCAGAAAGAGAGAGAGGAAAAAGAAACCAAACAAAGAACTTACCTTTGTGTCCTGTGTATTGTACTAAAAGTAGAAATACATGTGGTTATTTAATGTAAAATAATGTCAATTAAATTTGAATATTTAGAGTTAACTTTTTTACTGCATATATGCTGTTATATGTAGCCTTTTTGTAAGAACCAAATCTTCCCATAAGAGACTCATAATGTCAGTTTAGTTAGAAGGAAAAGCAACTGCTTCCTTCTCGCTGTTCATCATATGTGTTGGAGGTGTCATTCCTAACGGCACTGTCTCCCCATCTTTCTCCATCCTTTCCGCTTCACATTACTTTTCTTTCATTCTCAGCCGTTTGTTTTGCCATCTCACTCACTTCTGACATCCTCCCCAGATTCCATCTTTGCTTTGGAAGCTTTTAAATGATTGTCAATGTATCATTATAATTATTTCTAGAGAAAAATCATACCTATTATGAGTTTTAAGGTAACGAGATTTCCGTTTTTAAAATATGATTGGTTGTTTAGGGAGATTGTGTATAAGGAGTGAAAGGCTGTGAAACATGATTTTCCGTCTCTTTCACTCAGAAATGTGAACAGTTGAAGTTTTAAGTCCTTCAGACATAGTAGGAAGCCCTTAGAGATGAGCTACCTGTATATAAATGTAGGCAACTTACCAATAGGCCCTGGAGTTTGCACTAAAAAGAAATCCAAATTGGTGTATTAGTATGGTTATTGTATTGAAGAACATTTTTAAAAATTATTTTTATTCTATGAGTGGGTCTTTGAGAGGTAAAGTTGGAGGAGAGGAAGTGAAATCATGTATGAGATCATCAGAAAGTCCATTAAAGAAAATTTGAGATCATCAGAGAGCATTTTGTGCGCTAATTCTGAAGGTAAGGGGCATTAGAGGAAGGTAGACCCTAGAGTCCATGTACTAAGATCTCTGTCTCTCACCAGCCAGTGTGTTACGGTGGTAGGCAGGAGGGTAAGAACCCAGTTCCTTCTTACAGCTTCTAGCTTTTTAGGGACTAAGAATGGTGGCTGTTGTTTTGATTAGTTTTATAGTCTATGAGCAAAAGATTAACAAAACCTTAGTTTTTAATGGAAATTTGACCTTCAGTAGATTTCCTGGCCCTGATCGCATGGTTACTTGCTAAACACTGGAAGCTTGTTATGTTACTCAGCAACATGGCTTAGGTGAGAATGATCGTTGATTGATCCAAGCTGGGAGATCTGTAAGTACCACTGAGCCACAACTTTGGCTTCTGGCCATGTAGTGACCTACGTAACAGTAGGCGTTATGCATGTTCCTTCTGGGATCCTTACAGGCTATGCATACGGAGCTCCAATAGGGGGTCTTGTGTTTGAGGGACCTGTGGGGCTTCCAGGCCAGGGCAGCTCACCTGATGGCCGGCCACAGAGAACGTTTCTGTATGACCGTGCAGATGCTCGCAGAGACCCCTGTGAGGACTGATCTCACAGAAGAGGCTGGGATGGTGCTGCCCGGCTGGCAGTCTGTGCTTCCTCCTGCCTTTGGGCCTACTTAGTGGACTGTGCTGCAGGAGGGCCATGGCAATCTTGGTCTGCATGATCGGGTGAATCTAAGAAGACCCTCGACCCAGGGGCACTGCGGGGTCTTTGCCTCAGTCCTCCACGATGGAAACTCTCCCAGATCTGACCCATAACCCTCAAAGCCTTAATGGCAAAAGCCCTTTTTTTCTGTGTAGAATATCTAGAAAGTGTTTTTCCAGATCTGCATGTATTGGATTAAGAACAGTAGACAAGGTAGAAATTTAACTATTTTTCAAAATAATATTTGCTTTGGCTTTATCTGTAACTATTATCTATAAATATGTACCCTGGGTCTTGAAGTAGAGCTCTTAGGTAGCTACCCTCTCCACATAAGTCAGAAACTTTGGACTGCAAGGTTTGTTTTGTTTTTTCATTTTTCTTATATTTCCTATATTTTCTCCCCTCTTTTCCATTCTGAATTTGTGACTTTTTGTACACCTTTTCTTACTTATTTTTCTCAGAGTTTTATTTGTTTACTCTTCTTCTCCTGCTTACCAATCCTTATAATTATTCTTCTTCCAACCCCACTCCTCCATGTGTCTCTCTCCCACTCCTGGCTGTGGTACTGGGGACTAAACCTAGGGCCTTTGCACTGAGCTGCATTCCTAGCCCTGGGTTTGACTAACTTGTTCAATTATGTAGGCTGGACTCACACTTGTGATCCTCCTGCTTCAGCCTCCAGAGTACTACAATTACAGACATGGATCACCACATCCGATTCGTTTCTCACTTTTTGATTTTCTTCCATGTTTTCGCTCTTTAACCAGCATCTTCATTGTCTGTGTTTTACTTTTTGTGTTGCTTTTCTCTTTTCTCCCCCAGGCTTTATTTCTTTATTGAATTCTAGCACTATTCTATTCACTGTTAATAGCTCACTGTAATGCTCAAAGGTGATAGTGGACAAAACTAACAAACTTAACCCTAACTTCATTATTAATTACTCTAACGATGGGAATAACAACTGTCTTACCTCACTGTTGGGATGCTGTGTAGATCCAACAAAATAATGTAGTTATGAACAATTGGAATTTGAAATCTAACCATTATTTATAATGTTTTTATGGAAAAAATGAAGTAGGGCAAGTGATTAAAAGTTGGTGAAAATAAAACTTACCTGTTCTGGAAAGGATTTTTCAGAAAAATTACAAATGAAAACACAAAGTTTGCATTATTTTTCTAAGTAAAGATCATCTAATAATGAAAAAATATTTGCACATAAATCAAGAAGTTTAGGTGCAGTATTCTAAGTCTTTATTAAATATTGTCTCCAAAAACCTAAATGGAGATGGCTCGGGAAAGACCATGCTTCTAGGGGGCGATTTTTTCATTTTGCATTGCAGCTTCATAGTTACTGTTTTTTTATGGTAGCACCTGGGCAGTTCCACCCTGTGGGAGTTCTGGGGGGGATAATGAGGCAGCGGAAGCACTTGATCTTCCCATCTGTGGGCGCAAATCATTGAATTGAAATAGAGGACATTCTACAAAGGACCAAAAACCATTACAATTGAGACCTGGATGACTTACCAATGGTTTTCTGAGAGAGCTCTGGAAAAGAATGTAAAGTGAATCAGTAGAAGTTCTCAGGCTCTGGAGACCATAGTTTTCATTCATGTTTCCCCCAGTAAAAGTGTCACCCCTAAGCTCAAGGTCAGCTGCAGCTGGGTGTTGATGTTCTTACTGGGAATGTATAGTAAACATAACACACAGAAACTTTTCCATCTCACAGATTCTCTGAACAGATAGGTAGCAAAGTAGGGCGGTAGTAGAAACACCAAGTGCTAAGTAGTACCAAGTAATTCACCAGAGGGACTAAGCAGAAGTCAACTCTTTGGTCCATTTAAATATCTAGAGGATTAGAAAAATTCTTCATATAAACTTTGTAATTTACTTTTCTCCCATAATTTCACTTTTCATCTCACTGCTTTTTTTTTTTTTTTTTTTTTGTTTTTTGTTAAAGTCCTTTGTGTGATGTCAGCAAGTCATTGCAAGTTGCCTACAGCAGTTTGGCCTGGACTTCAGTGTTACATTTATCAGTGAAATTTACATTCACAAAATCAGGAATGACCTATTGAAGTGCCAGGCAGAGGAGAAACAAAAGGTCAGGAAAATGTGAACTCCAGCCTTTGAAATCTCTAGGTGGAACCCTAACGTACTTTAAAAAATTATAGCATTTCAAGTGAAGAATTAAACGGTAAACTTACTGATAGGTCCAGTAGCTCCAGCTGAGAGGAACAGAGGTAGGAAGGGAAGGAGGTTGGGAGGGAGAGAAGGAGAGAGAGCATTATCAAGCATCGCTGCTCAGAAGGGAATAGTTTCCCCCAGGCGCTCACTCTAGAGGGATTATCATCAATGGAACTGGGATGAGCAAGGCTTGGCTTACACACAGCCTTGCACGAGCTTCCTGTAAGAATGGAGGTCTCTCTTTCTCTTACTTTCAGGGATGGCTGACACCCTTTCCGAGGACTGAGAAAGACTCACTCTGTATCAATTCGTAATGTGTGTATTTTTCTTTTTACATTTTTCGTCATTTCCTTAGAACCTATGGTTTGAAAGTATGCCTTCCCTTGCTGTTGGGCCATTGTGAGTGCCTCTAAGAAGATGCTTTGTCTTGCTTTCTGTCTTTTTATGCCAGACCCTGGGACTTGTGGGCATGCTACGTCATGCACAGCCTCTTTGGAAGCTGTATAATAAGAATGCGAGAGGAATTGCACAACTTGGTGTCCAAAAAGTAGGGCAGGCAGATCAGTCCCCAAGACTTTGTGGATCAGATATCAAAGGGACCAGAGCAGAGAAACAAACTTGATACTTACGGATAGGTGCTGAGAATTGCACTGAAATATGAAAAGGGAGGAAAATCAGTCTGATTCGACATTAACAGAATTCCCATGCCACCAATATTCTTGCTAAAGCACTCTGAAGTAATGCCACCACAGGGAGCACAGCTAACACAAAGACCACTAGTAATTTTAGCAGGGAGCTGTGTGCTCTTCCCATTGGATTATGCAATGTCCATCTTTATTGAGAATTTTAAGTAATTAAAATATAAATACTAAAAATAAAATTAAAGAAATTTAAATATGAGTTATTTAACGTTAACTTTTCTTAAACTCAGTGACAATTGAGAGCATTTTGCACTATGTCCTCAGTATCAGGTGGTTTCGGATTTGAGTGCAACCAAAAAATGAGTGGGAAATCCTGCAAGTAGAGGGACGGAAACAAGTAAATCCAGAGAAATGCCAGATCCTACAGAAGGCCAAGGAGTATAAAAATTAGAAAAGAATAAAAAGAACTCACTTATAGGTCCAATAGCTCCACCTAAAGTATTGGAAAAATAACAATTGATTAGAAGAGTTCTTTACGTAGGAGAGTACAGTTTGCAGTGGAATTCTTTCTGAAAAAGCATTTAAGAATATAGACACCAGGAGCAAAGTGTCCACTTTAATGGAGGAAGAAATGAACTTTGTAAATACTTTATGTCTTGGAGGACCCTAATTGCTGCTGGCTGGGACATGGTGGGTGGAGCTGTAAGGATCCCAGGTTGGGATAGCGGAATGAGTTTGGGACTCACAGAAAGCCGCGGAGACTCTGGGTAGGCCTGGGGTGGAATGGCCATCATCCATCTTCTTCGTCTCAGTGTTGCTGGGATTTCAAGCAGGGGAACTTTCCTACCTTTCTCCTAACCATTTTTGGCCTTAGTGCTTTCCTTTTTGCTATTGAGCCTCAAGACTGTGGAAATACTATGTGATAGTACTTTCTCATAGAGGAACCCCAGTTTATTAAGAAAAAAGAAGAGTAAAGAAGGGGGCAGGACTGACAATATGTGCAGGAGGAGATAAAAAATTTATGAATATGAATATCTTACATACTCTAAAAATGTAGCAAAGCAAAATACATGAAAATTAAAGCGCAGAAAAAAGAGACTTACTGATAGATCCTGGAGCACTAGCTAAAATGTAAAAACAAAAATTAAGTCTGGAGAGAACATGACTCCCAGGTATTCATTTCATTGTTCCATATCAAACATTTATCACATTTTAAATTTATAGAGAAGGTCAACAAAATGGTAATTGAATTTTCTTTTTGTTCTTTTGGTAACTGATAAGGTTACATTAATCTTGCAGTTATTTTTTCTTATTCTGAATTTTCACATATTGTCAAATATTTCTGCAATTTTTTAAATTAAGCTTATTAAAAATTAAGTTTTTAGTACAGTTTAGATACACATAATGATCTCATTCATCATAGGAAATTTGTACCTCTATATAATATATTTTGATTCTTTTTTTGTGATTCCCCACCCCTCTTTCCCTCATTTATAAAGCTTTGTTTCAATTTTTCCTTCTTTTATCACTTTTTTCTTTTTCCTTCCTTCATAGATTTGTTTCTGATGAATCACTCCATCTAGTCTCAGAATTTGTCCCATATGTTTTAGCGAATTAATTTCATTTTTGATAGTTTCTCCTTTTCTGTGTAAAAAAATTACTTAGGCGATCTTGAAAATAGCCTCAAGGACAAAGGAGGGGAGAGAAAACAGTAATATAGTAAAAATTTCTCTTTTTCTTCATCTTTATCTTTTCATCACCTTCTTAGCCTCCCAATTAAAGGCACTTTATAGAAGATCCAAAGAATAATTAAGTTGTAAATATGGGTAACTTACATAGAGGTTGACTTGTTTTTAAACGTGGTGTATCACCTATAATAAAGATTGACAAATATAATCTTAGAATTTAGACTATGGAATGCATGGAATTGTGAGGTACAAATAGTTAAACACCCACATCCCACCTGTTCTTTATCTCTGTGACATTGGGCAATTCATTAAAGCTTTTGAACATTAATTTTCTCATCTTTACCATGGAAATTACATCTCCTGTTTTATATGGTGAGGCTGCAGTGAAAAATCAAGAGTAACAGCAAATGGAAATGCTGAAAAGTTGTATCAGAAATGCTGTGGATATTCAGTGAGTACAAAGTAGGAAGTGGAAGGTATTCATTTATTGGTCTCAGGGTAGAGAAACAGATAAACATGAGGCTTAGGTATCCTGCCAAAATCCTAAGGAGTGTGGGTTGGGGTCCAGGATACCGTCTGTCTGAATTTTCTTCTTAATGGACATTAGAATTAGTCTTTTTAAAGCACTAGATTTTACATACTAGACAAAGATCCTGGTTATCTTTGTGGGTATCACAAACTGGTTACCTTCTGGGGCCCAGAAAGTCACAGGATTGTGAATCTGCCAGTTAGAAGGGTAAAGGGGATGGGATAGTGAGCTTGGAAAGTACACATCCTATGTAGCAGCACTTGGAATTAAAACATTAACCCAGCCCTGTGCTGGCCAAACAGAACACACCTGCAGATAAGCTGAGTTAGCGGGGACTGACTGAGGAGGTTCCTGTGACCCAGGGTGGGGCCCAAGTGAGCGCCGTTCATTCTTTACAGCTGTGCGGCCTGAGGTGGAACCGGCCAGGTGGGTAGCAGTTGGTTTGGTCGCATTTAATTTAAACTTGGGGTTAATAAATTCTTCAGGTTGTAAAGCATTTGGAGATTGTGATTTTTATAGAAAAATTATACAATGCAATGCATTTAATTCTAGTTGTGGGCAAGAAGCTGTTTTACTACTAGGAAATAAGGCTACGTTATGCAATCAAAGATATAATATTCAGTATGAAAAACTTTACCACCAGCATATCACTCACGAAAATGAATGTCCAGTCTAACCCTTGATTTCCTCATTTTCCAGATCTTTAATATTCTCTCAATCTTACTTTCATTTAGAAAATGTATTTATTTTACTTTGGCAGTGAATTGAGATCAGTTCAAGATTTATTTAAAATTTATCACCTCAGCCT
The DNA here is from genome assembly GCA_004027295.1 of Dolichotis patagonum. Lineage (NCBI taxonomy): Eukaryota > Metazoa > Chordata > Mammalia > Rodentia > Caviidae > Dolichotis > Dolichotis patagonum. The sequence continues at coordinate 1,061 of PVJX010033491.1, read as the reverse complement.
TTCTCCCTTCTCTCAGCCCTTCAGTACCTATCACATTTCTGTTCTTCCATTTACTTGAGTAATTTTCAAATGATTGTTGGAACTAGTTGTGTAACTGATTTAAAACCAATGTGAAGGCCAGGGATTTAGCTCAGCCGCTCAAGTGCTTGAGTGGTAAATGTGAGGTTGTGAGTTCAGTCTCTGGTACCAAATAACCAAAACCAAAACCAAATGAAAACAAAACAAAACACCAATGAGAGATTGAGTTTACTTGCCTGTATTCAAACAACTACCAAGTAAAGGACTGAGATGCAACTCCAGGCAGCCTGCATGACTGCTAGGCAACAGTGCTCTATGCATTTAAAATACTTTAATTAACAAGCAAACTTATTTTTAAAGTGCTTTTGTTTTGATTTTTGAGACAGGGTCTTAGCAATGTAGTTCAGGCCTACACCGAACTCACTGTACAGCTCAAACTTTGGATCTCAAACTCAGGATCCTCCTGACTCAGTCTCCTGAGTGTTGGGATTCTCAGCATGTGCTACCGCATCTGCTCACAGTGTTTCTGAATAGGCCTCCTACAGTACTCTCAATTCATGGAGAAATAACACACACTTTAGGTAAGAAGTTGGCAGTACTGTCATCCTAAGCCCTTCTGCTCAGGAAGTCGGTGTTCTTCCTGCCTGGGTTAGTCTGTCCTAAGATTCCACATAGCTTCCAGCTCTTCACCACACGTGGATCAGTCTAAAGAGCTCTTCAAGGATATTTTCTCCTAACGTCTTACCTACTTATCCACACTCGCACGTCTTCTTCTGTCACATCATCCTAGTTTATTTTCCCCCCTGAATTCGCTGCAATCTGAAACTATTCTATTTATTTTTCTACAGATTCAGTTTCTGTCTTACCTCACTAAAATTTATGCCCTGAGTCAGGGACCATGTCTATCTTGTTGACACAGCATACAAAACAATGCCTGGGACATGGGAGGCCTCCCTATGTGCCAGAGAAGAGAACAAATAATTTAATTTGAAAATACTGTTTCCTTTTCCTTCCTTCTAACTTTTTCTTATTTTTTTCTACCC
>PVJX010033490.1:0-19638 GCA_004027295.1 Dolichotis patagonum | reverse complement strand
TGATAGGTAAACACATACACTGTTATCTCCCCAGGGGGGAAACAGGAAGAAAATAGTTTTCAATGCTAATAGGACTGGCTTTCACTGAATCTTCTCACTTGTCTTAGAATGCATTTCAAACAACAATACAACGAGATGGAAAAAAAATGCCCCCAGTTTACATTTTCAGCAAGACCCACAGAAAATCCACAAATTCCACAGTCAGAGTCAGGCAGAAAGCCAAGGGCTTGTGCAGGGAAGATGTGGTAAGTAGGAGGAGTGGAGACACCAGACACAGCAGAACTGGGAAACCTGCTGGAGTGCTCACCCCCAGAGTAAGGGCTTTAGTCTAAGAGGGAAGTGCTGTGGAAAACACTGTGATTAGGGAAGCTGGTGGAAGGTAAGGGGTGTATCTCCTTAAGAGACAGAAAAGTGATTTTGAAAGTGACTGCATTTTTTCTGTGTCAGGCAACCTGCTAGGTCACCTAGGAAGCATCTGGACAGGGACAGAGCTAGGTGTTCCTAAGAGTCTGAGGGAGTCAGAAAGGAATCATTTCAGTTCCAGCGGCAGGGAAGGAAGCCCTTGATGGTGGCCCACCTTCCGTCCTGGGGAGCTGTTCCGGTTGACACACTGTGTCAGCTTGAGAAGTTTAGAAGAGACTCAGCAGGGAGCCAGGATCCTTACTTGGTAAATATCCTCATCCTGTGCAAGAGGAAGGCAGGGAGATTTTGTAAGTGCTGCACCTGCCCTGGAGTGTGTGTGTGTGTGTATGTGTGGGGTGGTGGTCTGTGTACAATATAAGGGAAGGAAAGAGGTTTGCTCTTCCCCCCTATTCACTCTGCCTGCTTTTGCTGGCTGCTGCATTGAAGTGTTGCCCCTGTGCCACGCCACCTGCCTTGGAGCCAGCTGAGTATAGGCTGAAACTTCCACAAACTGTAAGCTAAATAACCTTTCCTTCTTTAATTTTAGGTGTTGGGTATTTTGTCTCAGCAATGAGAGAAAAGCAACCAAGACATGAACCTTCTTCCATTTCTCATGGAAAATCCAACTTATACAATTCAGAGTAACATAAAAGTAATACACCTGCAGACACTCCAAGAAATATGAAAAAGAGCAGCCAAAAGTTTCTAGTAAATAATGAAAGCTCACCTGAAAAATATGTGGTCATGGATATTAAATGCAAAGCTGAAATTCCATTATCACCGAAATGAATACTCAGTGAAGCAACTGCAACTATAAAGGAAGATTACAAAATAGAATTCTAAGAACACAGAGGAAAAAGGAGAGGACAAGATGTTGCTGAGTGATTGCTGGAGGACATGGAAGGAGAATTCTCAGAATTTAAGGAAAGGAAGCAAACAAAGGAACACAAAAGTTAAAATAAAAAAAGCTAGTGAATGACACAGTGATACAAAAGATAAAGATTAAGAGAAGAGAGAATACATCAGAGCTAGGCAAAGGATATTCAAGCTCTAAGGTATGATAAAAAATTCACAATATTTGAATATTGATATTCAAAATAAAATGAAATCATGACAGCAAGACACATTGCCATGAGTCCCCTCCGGCCACTCCCCCTTCCTTCACACATGTTTACCCATTATTCTGGCTGTTTCTGAGGCAGTTCCGGGAGTTCCCTTTCATGAGTGTCTATTCATGGCTGCCTCAGTCACCTGAGTTGATTAGAAACATTTGTAGCAGTTTCTGTCCAATAAACACGTGACACCGCGTCCTCATCTATGTTTCTCACTGGATCTGGCACTCTGTGACTGCTGGCTCTTCCCAAGGGTCAAAACGACCCCGAAAGGGAAACCCTTTGAATGGATTCAAGACACTGAGGCAGTCATGAAGAAAACCAAAGAAACTCATGGAAAAGAGCTTCCAGGTCCGCTTCAGAAAGCGGCAGGAATTGTGCAGTAAGTGTGTAAGAACAGAAGGGAAACGTTTTGAAGGGGTTTCAAAGCAAAGTGTCTTTTATGGTAAAAAAACAAATTCACTGTAGGTTTTGATCACACCCACATACATAGTTGTGGTCTCTGAAGAAGAAAACCAAAACCAACGGAATAGAATAATTGTCTTGAAACATAATTCAAGACATTTCTGAAATAAAAGACCCTTAATGGGGCTTATTTAAAAGCCATCCTTTGTATCAGTGAGGAGTCACCTTCTTTATTCCCAGTAGCATTTATAACATGCTTTCTTTTTATCCTCTTTTGCGAGTTTTATCAATATTATCAGAAATTTCAGAGAACCATACCAATACAAAATTGTTAATAGGGACCATCTTTCATGGATTTCTATTACTTATATTTCTATGCATTTTACAAAATTTCTCCAATATTAAATTTATATCAATCTTATGAACCACCTCCCCAATGACATTCATAGTAAAATAATCTATTTTTAAACAAAATAAAGAAATATGGACTGATAGAAGATTCATAACTGGTGGATGGATTTTTTTCCTAAATGGTATATAAATAATTCCACAACAAACATAGGATAGTCTCTAAGGATAAGACTTTTTTTGGGTCCTATCTGATCTTTTTAAAAAAATATTTTTAATCAACTTCTATCATGATGTATTAGATGCGGTTTTGAGATTTTTTTGTTTGTTTGTTGTTGTGTTTTTGAGACAGGGTCTCACTATGCAGTTCAGGGTGGCTTTGACCTCACTTTGTAGTCCAGGCTGGTCTCGAACCTGTGATGACCCTCCTGCCTCAGCCGCCTAAGCGCTGGGATTACAGGAGTGCGCCACCACGCTTGGCTGCAGCTATGAGATTTATAATAGAACACACCCTGGGAAGGTATTTATTGATTTACTGATTTGACAATGAAAGCATTCTCTCTGGTGGTCCAAATGGCACTTTGGATGGAAGAATTAGTACCAATCCTGTTCCTGTTCTAGACTCCCCTGCCATTTGTTGGAAGTTTATAGCAACAAATGAATAACACTGAGGTGACAACGGCATAGGTATACTTTCCGGAGGCAGGGAGCACAGTACACAGTGACCTGTAACACAGTGACCTCCACGAATGTTGTCGCTGCTCTACTGTAACACCCACTAATGACAAATGTGACACCCTCCCATGTGTTAAATGTCCAGCACCATGTGCAGGGTGGGGAAAACTGTCAATATATTTGACATGAAAGAAAGAAAGAAAGAAAGAAAGAAAGAAAGAAAGAAAGAAAGAAAAAAAGAAAAAGGCCTAGACATCTTAAGTGAATGTGAGACAGGTCTGCGTGGCTGCCAGTCCAGGCAGCCTGCTGACGGAAGCAGGAGGTGCCGACCCAGAGAATCCCAGTGGAGGCTGTGAGGTAGGGGCCCAATGGAACATTGCTGAACTGTAACACAAACTGGCAGTTTTTATTTTTCTTTTTGTCTGAGAAAGGAGCAAGGACAGCTGTCGGCTGGATGGCGACCCATGGAAGATGGAGTCAAAGACCGGGGCAGAGGGTGGTTTTGGTTTAACATCTGCGGGCCAGCCCTGCGGAAGAGAAACTGGATACAGGTCATACAGTTCCACAGCTGAGTAAGAAGGAGGCGGATGGGAATTCACATAGAGAGAGTCCTAAAGGGGTGTCAAGAATGGAAAGCGCCCCTGGGGTGACCATCCAGACAACCTCCCCCACGGCTGTTTGCTGATGGGCAGAGAGTCTGGAGGCTTGGCTGCTTCCGGATTTCTCCTGACACTCACTGAGTTTGTCACAGTAAACCATTTAGCGAGTTTACTAGGTAAATAAGGGGAAAAGAGAAAGAAATGTGAGGAAAACCAGAATGAGAGCATGGAGAGGTGGAGAAAGAGAACGAAGCCGAAGGAGCAGAAGCCACTGCTCTGAGCCCGGGCCGATGAGGTGCTAGAAGGTCTCAGCAAATTGCCAGTCAAAATAAGGCTGGATGCAGGCCACGGAGGCATGGCCCAATTTTGTCATTAATTAGACGAGAGAATTGTGACTGCTCAAATTAAACCGAGATGGAGGAATTCTAGTGAAGTGAGGTCAACAAAAATAGCTGATAGATGGGAAATCACTTTAGTCCTTTGAAACTGAAGACACATCTCGCTCATGGTCACCGACTTGTGTAAAATATGAAGAAAGGGAACACATTCCTGTAGCGTGTCGCCTGTTCTAACCCTGCGGCCATGGATGGCTTTGTGTACCGTGCAGAGAGAACGCAGCTCTAGACGTGTGCAGGCTCCACCCGAAAGCTGCAGAGAGGGCAAAATGTCTGTGTGCAATGACAATCCACAACCGAAACACCAAACGCATTTGAGGACACCCCGATTTATGCGCTCACTTGCCTTCACAACAAAGGGTGGTGCATCGTATTCGGGAAGAAAAACAAGAAAAAAGTTTTGGCCTTTTATGAAAAAGACACTCATGGATTATTCCTGGTGTAAAAATTATTTTAACATCCTCAACTGTCAAGTGATTGAGAAATGAACATTTTATGGTGCGGTACGCTATCTGCATGTCTTAATGGCTATGCGGATTTTCATTCTGTGATAGACTAGTGCTAAAACTAAACTAGAAGATGACTCTTATGCATCACTTCAGCAAAATGACGGTTACCTGCAGGAGTCACTCCCGTACCACCCAGTTTGTGGACTGGCTTTTTATCCTGTCTCTTTCAGGTTTCCTTCTGTCTTGATGACCCTCATTGTCGCTCATTGTTTTCTTCTTCTTCTTTCTTCTTCCCCTTCCTCCTCCTCCTCTTCTTCTTCTTCCTCTTCCTCTCCCCCTTTCCCTATTCTCCTCCTCTCTTTCCCTCTCCCTCTTTCTCTCTCTCTCTCTCCCTCTCCTTTTGTTTTCTTGTACTGGGGATCAAATTCAGGACCTCACACTTGCTGGGCAGGCCTTATGCCTCTGAGCTACATTCTTGGCCCTTTGTTCTTCTTGTTTGCATCGCCCAGCAAGGTGCCTCATCTCCTGAGCCCCCACCTGTGTCATCCCAAACTCTTCTCTACCTCCTTTGTGCCTACTTCCAAGTAACCCTAACCCTACCCCTGCCATCCTCTGAAACTCCAGAATCAGAGTCCGCTGTCTTCCCTTCTCCTTCCCACGTCCCATTCATGCCTCCACGAGCTTGGCATCTTTAAGCTGGAGTAGAAAGTTCCCTTTTGGGTTCTGTCTGTATCACGTCCACTCAAGCCTGGTAATGCCATGTCTGGCTTACGTAGTGACTTTCCTGATAGTGTGTGAATAACCTAGCGCTTCCGATGGGCGTCTTCAGCTGGGTGAGCACGTTCAGACCTGAGCCAGCTTGCGCATGCAGACTCGGTCTTTCTCCCATGACCTATCTCAGGGGGAGGTATGGGGTCCATCCAGCCTTTCAGCCCAGGGACTGCTCATCATTTCTCTCTTTCCTGATACCTTCGCCATCTAATTCCCAAGTGCTGGAAATTATATATTCTAAAGAGATTTTTTTCCCATTGAAAAATTCTCTTATATGAAAATCCCAAATTATAAATAAAAAGCAAAAGTAAAGATAGGTCCCAGGAACCAGGGAGACAGATCTTTCTCAAGTGAGAAGGGGACCAGGAGATGGAAGAGGGTGGGAGGCACGGCAGAGTGGATAAAGACAGCAACTGAGACGGGTTATGCTCAAGGGCCGAGTCCACACAAGGAGTGCAGACATTATGTACTGCAAGCACATACTTGTAAAAACGTTACAACAAAGTTCTCGCCATCAGAACCCCTTCCTGTTCAACAGAAGGAGAGCCCCTTGTGGGAGAAGTCATGTCTTTTCAACTTTGCGTTTCTGGCTTTTAACAGATGGCCTCACATAGCATCAGCTTCCACAGGGCATTGTATTAAAATCACATTATATACAACGCTTAGTACTTAACTGCAGGTGCATAGTCACATGTACAGATGCTTCTTTATGATGGGGTCGCGTCCTGATAAACACAAGGTGAGCTGAAAGCACCGGAAGTCAAACCTATAACCTAACCTGCCCAGCGCCTAGCTGAGCAACACTTTCTCCTTTCTCCCCTCGCCATGGTGGGGCAGACAGAAGGGGAGCCACAGCCCGCTGCCTCTGCCTGGCATCTAGGGCCAGTCCGGTATGCATATGGCTGGCCGGGAAAAGATCCAAAGTCAAAACTCCAAGGGCAGTTTCTGCTGAATGTGTATCACTTTTGCACCATTGTGAAGTCAAAAAAACAATCAGAAACTGTCTTTATTTCTAGTGAAAGATATTGGAGGATTTCAAGGGGCATGAAGAACTGATGTTTTGCTATAAAGTTAAGAGAATAATAAAAATTTCATAAAACAAGGCATAAAAATGCAACTCACAAGCAAAAAGGAATCTAGATTAATAAATTCAATATTCTCTTGAGTAAGATTGTTCTGCTCTAAAAAAAGCATGAGGAATTTTCTTTTCTTTTTTTTTTTGAGGAATTTTCTTGTAACAAGTGTCTCACAAGGAATGAGCAGTACTCTCAGAAGGCATCAAGAGTTAGCAATTTAAAATTTTTTTTTGTTTTTGTCTGTTTTAGGAGGCAGGGTCTCATTAAATCTAAGTTGTTTGGGCTGGACTTGAACTTGGGACCCTTCTGCCTCAGCCTCCCTATGTGTTGGAACACACCAGCAATGAAGACTTGGAGTCTTGAATTTGGCTATTTTCCTGGTTAGCATGAAGCTATTAAATGCTTGCTTATCTTTCAAAAAGAAAGACCAGGAAACCTTATATACTTAAAGACTTCTCCATGTGTTTAGGATCTAGGTGTATTTTAAGCAGCAAGAGAACAAGGAATTTTTTACACAAACTGAAAAATTAATTGAAAGTCAACAAGAGAATGATTTCTGGTGATAAGCAACTGCTATATGTAAATGAACAGACATTCTACAAGTGCTGTTCTTGAATGAGTGATTTGAGTAGATCTGTAAGCTTCTTTTAAAATAGCATGACACACAGAAACTGGTGACCGGTCCACTTCATCTGCACATAAACAAAGTATTCAGGGTCCGCTGCATACACACTGATCTCAGCCAGCTGGTAGGTGCCAGATACATGACTTTTATATGCTTTTTGCTGCAAACTTAAAAAGCAGCTCGCTGGAGTGAGGCTCAGTGATAGATGCATGCTTAGCATATTCAAGGCCCTGGGTTCAACCCCCAGTGTAAAAATAATTGTGCTAGGTTAAAACAAACATGCCATGTGCAAGGAAGTAGATTCTGCAGTGGGCAGAATTACACTCCTCCAAGACAGCCATGTTTTAATACACAGAAGCTCTATGCCCCATTATGCAGCAAAAGGGACTTTGCAGAAGCATTTAGTGAACTTGAGAGTAAAGTGCCAGGCGTCTCTGTATGTGAGAGAAGGAGGCAGAGAGTGTGACCAGCAGGTGTGGCTGGAAGCAGACACCAGAATGACGCAGCTTTGAGGATGGAGCCAGGGACCAGGAGCCAAGCTGCAGCCTCTGACAGCTTGAAAAGGCAAGAGAATGGGGTCCATCCAGTCTGCAGCCAGAACACGCTCCTGGGCGATTTTGGTTTTCAGTTGTTGAGACCCACTTCAGACTTCTGACCCCAGATCTGTAATAGAGGCACTGTGAAAACTGACTGTCCACATGCAGAAGATTGAATCTAGACCGTTATCTCTCACCATGTATTAAACTGAAGTCAAAATGGATCAAAGCCCTAGATATTAAACAGAAGCACTTAGTCTACTGAAGATAAAATAGGTAAAACTCTTGAAGAAACAGACTTAGGCAAGGACTTTTTGAACAGGCCTGAATAGCAAGAAATAACATCAACAATCAACAAGGGGGATTATATCAAATTAAAAAGCTTCTGCACAGCAAAGGAAACAGTCAGTAGGCTTAAGAAAAAAACTACAAAATGGAAAAAGATTTGCCAGCTACTCCTTAGGCAGAAGACTAATATCTAGAATATATAAATAACTAAAACAAACTAGACCCTCCCAAATAAAAGATCTCATAAAAAATCAGCGGTGATAGCAGTAACAGTTCTCAGAAGAAGAAGAAGAAGAAGAAGAAGAAGAAGAAGAAGAAGAAGAAGAAGAAGAAGAAGAAGAAGCATAAATGACCAATACTTACAGAAAAAAAGACTCATTATCTTTGGCATTGAGAAATGCAAATTAAAATGACACAGAGTCCATCTTATGCCAGAAGGAATGGCCATCGTCGAGAAATCAGATAATATCCCGTGCCCATGCTCGGGATATGAGGAAAGTAAGTCAGGCACGCACATTTAAACACCACATGGTTTCCTTTATATGGGGGAGCTGAAAATATTTATAAAAGTGAAGAGTAAAATTGAAGACAGGTAAATAGGAGATAGGGAGATCTTTTTCATATAGGTGAGGAAACAAAGGATGGAGGGAGGAGAGAAGATAAAGGGAACAGAGAAAAAGAATTGAAGAAAAAATTAAAAGAGTTTTTTCAAATGGGCAGGGAACCAAGAGTTGGAAGATGCATGGGGGGAGGGGAGAACTAGGGGAGAAAACATGAATTAAAACATGTTAGGTACTTGTACCTCCCTGCAATGGATATATAATCATTATGTACAGCAAACACCTATTAATAAACATGAAAAATTATGTTGTTTGACAAGGGGCTGTTACTCAGCATAAGGAAGAATAAGATTTTATTGTTTACACAAAAATGGATAGAACAAGGGGACATTAAGTGAAAAATGACACAGATAGTCTGGTATGCTAAGTTCTCTCAAGCTAAAAAAGTTGAGCTGACTGTAGAATAGTGATCACTAGTGGACTGAAGAGGGTGTATTAGTCACTTTCCTGTCACTGGGACAAAATGCCCAACACCCACAAATTAAAGGAGGAGAGGTTTACTTGGCTCGTGATTTCAGAGGGTCACTTCATGGTCAGTTGGCTCCCAGGCAGAGGTGGCGTGGTAGAAGGACCTGGCAGAGAACAGGCGCCCGCCTCATGACATTCAGGGTCTGGGAGAGAAGGAAGGAGCTGAGGATGAGAATGCCCTCCAGGTCACGGCCCAAAGACACTGCAAACCAACACAGGTTCAGTAGGATTTCATTTGCCCAAAAGCCTCGTAAATGAACTTATGACCTCCATCAGTGACTACCGCAGTGCCTCTCCAGTCTGTCCTCTTGTTTCCAGTCACATTGCACCACCCCGTTTCCAGGTTCAGTAATAATAGCACCTATTGCTGCATTATCTAAGGTCCTCTCCAAACTTTGTTCTATGCCATTTACATGTATTAATTCATTGAATGCTTTTGACAACCTGAGGGATGGGTACACCCCAATGGAGGGGACCAAGGCAGAAGGAGGCTACAGAATTCACTCAAAGTTGCATAGTTAGTAAAAGAGATTTGAGCACAGTTTTCTGGCAATAAAACTGTACTTATGTTGCCCAGAGCTACCATGATGCCCTTTGAACTGCGTGGTGTTTGATGAAGGTGGCGTCCACGTTGGTTTACCGTCCACAGCAATCCTGTGGTTGGTAGAATTTTGGCTGCTGTAGTTTGGTTGTGCCCCTGGGTGTCATGCTCGTGAATTTCTTATGTTTCACGGCACAAGCGATTTTAGCGATTTTACACACGGAACTAAGGTTACTAATCAGTGACCCTGTAATAGGCAGGCGATATTGCATGACGCTGGGCAGACCGAATGTAATCACATGAGCCCTTAATGTAGCATCTTTCTGTTATGCATATTTTACCACCATAAAATAAAACAGAAAGGCAGGGGCTTCTGTGGCTGAGGGCAGAAGTAGGAGACAGGGGCTGTGGCGGGAGGCACTGGACAGATGCAAAGCACGTCGTTTCCCATCGGCCATGTGTGGGCTTGAAGGAGAAGGTACCTCAGTGGTGTATTTGTGTCATTGCCTGAGTCCACTTGGAGGCTAAGTCTCTCCCACCCAGCTCACATGTGGCTTTCGGAAGCTCTGATCACAGGAGTAGCTCAGCTGCGCTGTATGTGGGGTCTGACCCACGGGGATGCCGCCCTACTCACCTCTCCACGTCCTCTCCAATGGCTCTCTCCTAATCTTTTTTTTTTCCTTTGTTCTTTTGAGACAGGGTCTGGCCGTGCAGTTCAGGCTGGCCTTGAACTCACCTTGCAGCCCAGGCTGTCCTCAAACTCCCAGCGATCCTCCTGCCTCAGCTTCGGCGTGCTGGGATTTCAGGTGCACAGCACCATGCCCGGCTCCTAATGGCTCTCTTGTAAGATCACAGCTTTCTGGAAGTATCTGCAGGGATTCTGTGCAGCCTAACTCCTCCTCCCTTCCAGTCTCTCCCCCACCTCGTCTTCCTCATATCCTACCTGCCACCCATCTTGCACCAACACATCCACCCCTCCATCTACTCACATGCAGCCCCGTATGCAGGGCTGAATTATGGGGGATCAATATCAATGGGGAAAGTGCTGCAAGAAGTCTCTCTGGGGGCCAGGGATGCAGCTCAGCATCTGGCAAGATTGTCTGCCTGGCAAGCGCAAGGTCCTGGGTTCAATTCCTGGTACTGCCCTCAATCTCTCCCATATGCTGTTGTAGAAACGCTAGCAATCATTACAGGCAAGGTATTTAAAATGGGGAGACGCTCTTCTACTCTGTCCTTTTCTAATACCCAGGGTTGAATTTGTCTTCAAGTTTCTATTACACATTGTTCAGAAGCATTTATGCTGCTTCTTCCTTTGCCCTGCATTTCTGTGCCAATGTCCCACTAGCCTATGAACCCCCCCAAGAGCAGGGGTTACTTTTACAAATCTTTCAGTCCCCTTTCCCCTTAGTGTCAACCTTTGCATGTGAAAAAAATCTTTTTTTGTTACTTCAAATTGATCCCACAAGAAGAGCTCTTTTACAATAAATCTCTAACACAGTATCTACTTATCATAGGTAATATTAGCTTCAAATAATGATTTCTTAGAAACAGCATATCCTCAAATTATTTTAAAATTATAACTCAAAAGGCATTTTCTCATGAACTATTATCCCAAGGAACAAGGGAAATCATCAATCTCATGTCTTAAAGAAAAAAGCTACCTAATTTTAAAATTACCATGATTTAAACTTGTTAGTGACTATTTCTTTGGAGACACAATTAGAGCTAAAGAGAAGCTCCCAAGAAGATGGACATAGATGCTCCCTTCTAAACTTCAGGAGTTCGTGGACCCCATCTTTATTCCCTGAGGTGTCCCAGCCCCAGGCAGGAATTCCTTGCTTTTGTCCCCAACCACACAGGCTGAAGTAAACCATGGCCCTGCTCAACCTACAGTGAACTTCTAGAAAGTTCTTTCCTTGGGGCCCAATGCAGAGGCACAGGGAGTTTCCCGAGTATCTTGGGCAACAGGCAACTTGCCCCGGGCCCCAGTGACCCAGCTGCAGCAGATCTGCCTGCCCACTGCCAGCTTTTGAGTCCATCTGCACCCAGGTGCACCTCTTAGAGGAGCCAGTTCACAAACAAACAGAAGAGAAAAGTTTTGCAGACTGTTTTTTTTTTCCTAAGAAGTAAGAGAATCACAGAGGAGGATGAATGCCCAAGAGAGCTTCCACACCCCTGCCCAGTGGCCAAGCATGTGGGTGGAAAGGTGGGTGATGATTGAGCTCTTAGCACAATGGCGGGTGCCTGACAAGTGACCAAGCCATGCATGAGACATGGATAAAACCTCAGCGCGGTCCTCACGTTTCTAGTGACAGCTGCTTCCACTTAAAAACACTAGGAGTAGGCTGAGCACCCCGACCCCCAAATCCTAAACCCAGACCTGAAACTGTGACGGCTGACGTGATGCCATCAGTGGAAAATTCCACACCTGCCTTCTCCGCAGTCAAAATGCAGACAATGCGAAATAGTGCAGAAAATTACCCTCAGGCCGTGTGAAAGGTCTGCCTTCAACTCAGAGAATTTCATACTTAGACTTAGGTCCCACGCCCGCAAATCTTACTTACTCGTAAATACGGCAACATTTTTAAAAAATGGAAATGCAAAATACTTCTGTCTCACACATTTTAGGTGAGGGATACTCAACTGCTGCTTTACATAATGGACACCTCAAACTCACTCCTGAAAGATTGGTCTTTTTGTAAACAAAGAAAGAGAAGTTAAGGGTGGCAGAATGATTTAGTTAATGCTGAACAGGAAGTGGAGAAGCAGGGCAGGTCTCGCCTCCCCCCTGGACTGCCTGTCCCTGCTGGGCAGCAACAAAACTACTGGCCAGCTTGGATCCTTCTAGCCATGAAGATATTACAATCATATAGTATTTATAATGGCAAAGCCTAAACCTGCTAGAAGTCAATCATCAAACATTCTGAAAACACAAAACACAAGATAAAAAAACCAAAAATAAAACAAAACTAAAACCCAGAACCTTCTGGGGTGATGGAAAAGGGTTTTTAATTTGATTTCGTGGTTCCAGGACAGCCAAACCTCACATGTTCTAAGCGAGTGTTCTGCCAGGGGCATCCACCCCCAGTCCCGTGGAAATGTCTCGTTTCTCTGCCCAGTGTGGGGGGAGGGCACCAGCCACGGGCGGCCTTGGAGCACTGGGACCGCGTCTGCTGTGATGGGAGAGGTCACCATGAACTGTACTCCTCTGAAGTCCGAGTGGCCACACCTGGCTAGTGCCACGACGCTGGACGGCGTGGGACCAGGCTGGCTGGTTGGGAGGAGCCTCTGGGCTCCTCCGCCCTCATTTCTCCAAGGGAAACGTTCTTCGCTCTACCCCGACGCCTCCAGCTGGCCTCTCCTTACCCATTCATAATAACAAAAGCTCTTGGGCCTACTTGAGATCTGATGCTTCTGCTAGAAAAATCTTCTCGAGTTAATAGCTATACCCGCAGGACTGTGATTTGGGACAGAGCGGGGTTTGGGTGCAATGTAAACCCCTCATTTGCCCTGGGGTTATAATCCAGCCTGCCAGTGCCGGCTCTGACCTTCTCCCGCGTGCGGACTTGCTGTGCAACTGTTCTTTTCCTCACTCCAAACTGGTACTTACGTTTTGTTTTCACTTTTCTGGGTTTTTCTGGGCAGTACTAGTGATTTAACCCAGAGTCTTCACACTGAGCTACGTCCTCAGCCCTTTAGTTTTCATTTGCAGAGAGAGTTGTGCTAAGTTGTTAAGTTGTCCAGGTGGGAGCTTCTGCTTGTGACCCTCCTGCCTCAGCTTCCCCGAGTGCTGGGACTATACGTGTGTAATGTGCTGCTCCATTCTTTCTACTTTTACCTCACCACCTCCCCCACAGACACTGTTGGACAAAGTTTTCTTTATACACCGGGCCAGACAATACAGAGACTACTTATTAAGACAGATAAAGGGATTCACAATAGGCTGGAGCTAAGTAGTTTAATGCTCATTAATCTAATTACACCTTCAAAAACATAAATGAGATTAATCAGCCCAGTTTAATTTTAGTGAATTTTCATTTTTTAAGTTCACCAGTCCCTGTTAAGTGAATAATTAACATTTAATTCCTTTTTTCTTTTGTTTTTTGAGACACAGTCTTACTGTGCTGTTTGGACTGGCCTTGAAATCATGGTAATACTCCTGCCTCAGCCTCTCAAGGGCCACCATACCCAACCTACATTTCATTCTTATGCATGAAGATATTTTATTAAAAAAACTTAGCCAGGAAAAAGTGGAGACTGTGAAATATATTAAGATTGCACACATCATTTTAGATTAGCTTCACCTGGACTTAAACAGAGAGAAGTGTATTAAATAAGGTTTTTTTCTAAAACACTAGATTAGTTTCAGTGTGACACATTTCGTAAGGGAAAACCCCAAACCAGGGAAGAAGTAGTATAATGCGGACTATGTTGTCTTCAAGTTCGTAAGACTGTGAATCTGGGGGCTGGGGATTTAGCTCAGCGGCATAAGCGCCTGCCTTGCAAGCAGGCAGCCGTGAGTTTGATCCCTGGTACCGATAAAAAAACAAAAACAAACAAAAAGATAAAAAAAAAATAAAAAAAGACTGTGAATCTGGCTGGATCTCAAGTCTGCGTGCTTCGCTGTGTCCTGTATCATCAGGGCTTAGTGTAGACTCTTCTGATGTTCCCTACCACCACTAAGAGGGTAACTAGGTTAGACTGAATATTCTATGACTCGTTAACTTGGCCACACTTTTACAAGCAAAGCACTCTCGAGGCTGACCTTTGGCAGACCATATCTTTTCCCTGAGACCTGGTGTAAAATTGGTGAATTTCCCAAGTAGTTCACGTGCTGGGTCTCACAGAGCTGATGCCAAGCACAACGCTGGTTCACAATGCATCTGAAAGGTAACTCCCAAGGGAAGAGCAGGCTAGCGATAAAGTCACATTAACTTACGCAGGACTGAGTTCGGAATCCTTGTGTACTTCTTTATCATTCCAGTGAATTATCTCTTACGGAAGCAAACCTCACTAAATTAAACCTAGCAAAGAATATTAGCTGGGAAGATAAGGCCCACTGGGACATAAGAAATTTTAAGTGTTATCAGCAATGTCACAACTATGATCAGGCGGACAGTCTCAGGATATCAACAGTCTTACTTCTTACTGAAGCAAACAAACAGACAGACACTCAGATCACTTGAGTGTGGGCTCTTTCATAAGACTGATATGTAATTTTCCAGTTATAGGAAATAATATTGTTCTACTGCAACTTAATCTGTCACCTTCTGATACTGTGCATGAATCTTACACGTGCCTTGTCTTAAAACTGGCCTCTTTCCAAGTTAAATTTAGGTTTGCATCTAATCATAATGGTACAACTGTGTATTATTCATACAGTTTATCATTTTTTATTAACGTAAACTCCCACCAAAAAAATGTCCTGCAGGAAAAGATCAAAGGAAGCACAAACCAGCAGCAGCATGGTATGGTGGGAAGGGACCAGATTTTTAAATCAGACAGACTATGGTATAAATCTCGGCTTTTTCATTTATTAGTAGCATAATCCTAAGCACATATATTATCTTACTTTTAAAATAAAACAAGGGTGAAAAGAGCTACCCTAGCAACTGCAGAAACAAGGACAATTTTAGGACAATATATGCTAACCACAGGCTCACAGAACTTGGCCCTTAAGTTATAGATCTTCTTTTTATCCTTTTGCTTCTCCTCTTCCTTTATTTTTGTATCATTGTTTATTATCATGTAGAGTGAGTCTAGGATGGTGTGGAGATGAAAATATGCCTAAGGGATGCTGTAGCATGAACATTAGACCTGTAACTGAGGGGTCTTTGTGACCTTAGAGAAGCCAATTTTTCTTGGGTACCAGTGGAGGAGGAAGGTGTGAAGGTGACAAGAATTTGTGAGTAAGAGAGAAAGTAGCTGCAAAACAGGACACAATTAACAAAAAGGCAAGAATAAGTTTATAGCTGTGAATAATACTGTGAATGTAAACCGGTTAAATTAGCTAATTAAAAGATATAGAGGGGAGTTAAAGATGGCAGACCGGTAGGCAGCAGGATACAGAGCCTGTCTGAGAGAGCCAGCTCAGACGCCAGAATAGAACACCCTGGAGAGATCTGGATGGAGGGAGATGGAGTCTCTCAACCCAGGAACAAACTGAAGGGAAATGAGCTGCTTGAATACAAAGTCCCGGGGCTACCATTAGAGAAGCTAAGATTGGTGAGCACGGCACTCTTGCCGAGCCATCTGAATTCATGCCCGAGACTGGCCTGAGCACCCGAACCCGCACTGATGCAACTGGCCTGAGCAGCCCCACATGAGGAGCTGAGCTGCCCTGTGCTTGACTCGCCCACAGGTGCTGTGAACTCACACTGCAGCCATGCACGGGAAAGGGGTGACCAACTGGACGCCATGTTGGAGTCAGGCAGGACAGGCTTGAACTGGGAATGGCAGTGACTTCAGTCGGTTGCTCCCCTCCCAGAGCAGATTCTCGGGATCTGCTTGGCCTGGGTCACACCCCTGGCCAGGACCCAATAAGTCGTCCCAAACCAGTTCCCTACACACAGCACGCACTGACGCAGTGAAGGCCCGCAAAGGTTGACTGGCTGAGAGAGGAGGGGCCAGCACACACTGCCCCTGCTTGCAGCCCAATAACCAACAGCAAACTGGAGAGGGCAGAAACCCCTAGTCAGCACACTTCAGAGGAACCATAACCAACAAGGAAAGGGGATGGGACCTCCACTGTACACTTGTATTAAAGAAACCAAAAACATGTTGACTGAAAGAAATAAGAAAAGGCCCCAAGCCCCCAACCCTGAGAATATTGATCCAGGAGAGGTAAATACAAAAGAGATTGAGGGCAGCAAACATGCAACATCAAATACGGCATCAATGGACATAAAGAGATATCTTCAGGACCTTGTAGACAAGCTCAAAACTGAAATATTAATTCAAGTTAAGGAAGATATAAATAGATTAATAAAAGAAATGCTAAGCACCTCTCAAGAAGACACAGATGGAAGAATGGAGGAACACAAAAGAAGGAGAGAAATGTTCAGTGAAGAATATAAAGAAAACCTAAAATACATGAAGCAGATTCAAAGAGATTACCAGGAAACTAAAAAATCCATTGAAAGCTGGCAAAACTGCTTGAAAGAAACTAAGGATAGACTATCAAAACTAGAAGACAGGCTTGCAATGTGTGATCATGAAAGGGAAGATCTCTTAAAAATAACAAGGAAACAGGCAGTAACAACACAAAGGCTAGACAACAACAAAAGGATCTATAACCTAAGAATAAAACATGTGAATGAAGAACATGTGGAGTCAAAACAAAGGAATTACAAAGGCTATTCACAGAAATTATTAAGAAAAACTTCCCAAGCATAACAAAAGGAAATGATATTCTGATGTATGAAGCATACAGAACTCCAGCCACCTACAACCAAAACAGAGCTACACTCAGACACATATAATCAAGATCCCAGAAATTCAATATAAGAACAGAATATTAAAAGCTGTCAGAGAAAAGAAACAGATCACCTATAAAGGAAAATCCATCAAAATCACGGCAGACTTGTCGACACAGACACAGACCATCAAATCAAGAAGAGCTTGGAGAAAAGTAATTCAAGCCCTGAAAGAAAATAACCTCCAGCCCAGATTGATGTACCCTGCAAAACTGTCTCTAGAAATTAATGAAGAAACAAGATGCTTCCATGACAAAGAGGAACTGGAGGAATTCGTGATCATCAATCCAACTGTACAAAAAATACTGAAGGACATCCTAGAGAGAGAGAAAAAGAATACAAGGATTTCAGGAACAGTGGCAGAGAGGCCCCAATGAAGGAGGCAAACAGTGGAATGAAAGAGAAAAATAGACAACCAATGGCAGAAAAATAGCATAGCAGAAATGAGGCAGAGAAGGTTGGTTGTAATCTCTAACACAGATGGCCTTGATATACTAACAAAAAGAAACACAGGCAGAGTAGATCAGGAGATAGGGTCCATCGAGGTGCTCTGTATTGGAAACATAACCTGAAAGAGGGTTTATGGACAGAAAGTCAAATATGAGAAAACAATGCTCTATGTGACAGGAAACCAGAGAGAAATAGGGGCAACTCGACCAGCACCTGCAGATAGGTTGAAAAGACAGGATACTTTTGTGCAGTAGAGAACTACTCAGCCATAACAAAGGAAAACCTTGAGGCTTTTATAGGTAAAGGAATACAACTCGAGATCAAGCCCAGGAGTCAGAAGGTTCAGAACCAGTTAGGGTAAATAGCAGGTTGCTCCCCCCAATCTAAAAACTGAGGGAGTTAGTGGGACCCAAAATGTGCAGTGCACCCTGTGGGAGTGAAAGGGGAGGAATTGTCTAAGAAAGGAAGACAGAGGATATTGTTAATAGGGTAACAAGATTTAAAATGTACATTATTCTCACCACTCTGTTTAGATGGATTATATTCTGTTCTACTTTGTCTACTTACACTAGATTTGAGGGCATTGTCAGCTATCCCCAAAATAGCAGGACATATTATGGTAATCATCCTTAATTTCCTATTAACTTAATCTGAAGCCCTGTATAACTTACACTGTCTTATTATGACTGATCTTATTTGAATCTGGTTTGTTAGATTGCTGTTTTGTATTGACTGATTTTATTCGAATCTGTTATGATTGATAGTAACAGGTCTAAGAGTATAGGCAACTACACTGAAGATGACAAGATGACAAGATCTGGTTTGATTATTACCTGCTTTTGAAGTCTTATAATGTCTCCAAAGTTTTGTTTTTATTAATATTGTTATATACTGCTGAGACATCATAGTAACCATAGTAGATCACCTTGTATTGCAGTTGACTTTTTTGTTTCATGTTTTTCTAGGAATTTGTTTTGTCTTGCTTTGTTTTGTTTTTACCTCTAATACAGAAAGGATAGATATACATGTAGAGACTCATGCATGCATAGAACTCATAAACAGTTTATGAGAACTGATTATATAATGCATGATGAAATGCACTACTTTGAAGAAAAAGAGACACTACAGTACCCAGTATTGATTCTGTAGCCTCATGATGTGAAATCCAGCAATAATATCATTCTTTGTTCAGAGTGATTTTAGCCTGTTTTGTTTTGTTTAAGTTCAACATACATGAACATACGGACAGCTATTTTGAAGAGAGTAAGAGACACTATGACAGCCATCGTTGGCTTCCCTACTGTCTGGTCTTGAAGACCTAAAACGCCTTCCTCATCCTGTTCAGATCAGTGCCATACTATGTTATTTTGTGTGAGTTCTCTGTATGTGAAGATATGGACAACTATTTGGAAGAAAACAAGATACAATATGATAGATAGTGAAGATCTGTGGTTGTCCTGTTTTGAAATTTATGTCTCTTACATTGCTTTCTTGTGTTCCATTTTGTTCTGTTTTGTTGTGTTTAATTTTACTCTCTTAAAAAAACAGATATAGCATGGCTGAGTGGATGAAAAAGCAAGGGCCAGTTATGCTCCATAGCTGAGAATCAGTTTACCTGTGAAGACACAGACTGACAGTGATGGGATGGAAAAGATGCACCATTAAAATAAAGGCCAAGTAAGAGCAGGAGCAGATGTGTAACAGACTTAGAATAAAAAGCTGTATAAAGTGATAAAATTATATAATGTATGCAATGATAAAAGCGTTTAGCAGAGTGATGTAGCAATTATGACCACTTGCACCCAACATTATGGCATCTAAATATATAAAGCAAATGTTGACAGATCTATAGAATGAGCCAGACTGTAACATAATAGCCAAGGGTTTCAAGTCCCTGCTTTCAGCAATGGCGGGACCATCCAGAAAGAAAACAAACACTGAACTTGGCTGTTCTCTCTCTAGACTGAAGGAACATACCTCCAGCCAACAGCTGCAGGATATGTAGTTTTCTCAGTTGCCCCTGGAACATTCTCTAGGACAGCTTATCTCTTAGGCCACAAAACAAGTCTTAACAACGTTAAGAGATTGAAATCATATCCTGTCTTTTTTCGTTACAAAGGCATAAAACTAGAGCTGAGCATCAGGAGGAACTTTGTAAAACTTACAAGTATGTAGAAATGAAATATCATGCACTAAAAAACCAGTGGGTTGATGAAGAAATTAATAGAAAATTTAAAAAAATTTTCTGAAGACAATGAAAATGGAAACACAACATCCTCAAACCTGTTAGAACCTATTAGGAAAAGCAGTGCTGTGTCAAGAGGGAAATTTATGTCAATGAACACCTACATAAAAAAAGTACAAAGACCTTGAGTAATTGTACCTCATGGAACTAAAAAAAAA
>PVJX010033489.1:0-19648 GCA_004027295.1 Dolichotis patagonum | reverse complement strand
CTCTGGGTGTCTCGAGTAAAGAAGGAAGTGCTCACCTGTAGAGATTTCCTGACTCAGGGTGAGCAAGATGCCATGGAGTACACACCAGCCATTGAAATTCTTTATTCATGGGCAAATTAAAGATCTCAGCAAGGAAGCAAATATTCTAGTGTGAAAGAAAGCAGGTGAGTGCTGCAGATGGGAGGCAGCCGCTCGGGACCTCTGCGTCTCTGGGTGACTGTGCTGCGGGAGCTGAGAGAGGCTGGCCGCAGGGCTCAAGGACAGTGGGCGCTGTCTGCACCTCCTTTCCTGAAGTGGCTGCCTCTTCTCAAAGGATCAAGAGCTCAAGGGAACTTTCACATATTCCATTGAGGTGGAAGAAAACTTCTGCCGTTGCATGTGTTAACTGTGATGCTCAGGGTTTGTGTTTTTATTATTTTTTTTAACAGTGCATCCCAGGCTGTCCATATACACAGTTGATGAGTTCGGAGCTAAGTGTATGCCTCGGCATGAAGACCTGAAATAAACCCATTATTTTACAAAGCGTCCTCCCACCCCTTTAGACAATTATGATGATTGCAATGTTTTGTGGTAGGAACACAACGTAAGATTTGCTTTCCTCACAGAATTAAAATTTCTGAACACACACAAATACATACACATACTGGTAATTGCGTGGTTTGTTAATTCATTTGATCATGGTGATCATTTTATGGTGTGCACATACAGCATATGAAAACACCAAGTTCTTAGCTCATTCTGAGCACCTAATATTACATTGTTAGCTGTAGGCGCTATACTGTACAGGAGCTCGCTGCAACTTGTTTATCTTACAGAACTGAAACTTTCTCCTCTGAACCACCAGTGCTTAGGTGCTCTAACCAAAGATTTGCCCAAGTGTCTCTTGAGAGTGCAGCTTGGCATTTGCCCATTTCTGAGAGGAGTAAAGATTTATGAGCTGGTAAGTGGGATCCATTGAAAACAAGCCCGGAAGCTGCCTTGGAAACCACTTCAGTCCTCTTCATCGCTCCATTTCTAATTGATTGCAGCTGTTGGCTGTGTCAAAATCCAAGAAAAGTGGAGCTTTGTGTGATGAAGTAGAACTGTGTCAGAAATTCCAGGTGAGAGCTCGCTCGGTGACTGTGTCTTGGCATGGCTTCTATCAGTGGAAATTCTTATCAAGAAGAGGGGTGACGAGGGGCCCAGGCTTGAAATGAAAGTGCTCCCTCACTTGACATGGATGAAGAGGAAGTGTGTAGATGGCTGATGCACTTTATGTAGCTAAAGTCTCATCTGCATCTCAGGATGGGGTGGTCTAGGTCGGTGGACCTTGTTCACACCTAGTAGAAACTTGACTTTGTACTGGCAGAGTGAGAATACTAAACTTCAGTACGTGGTGCACTTTCTATAAAAAAAAGCATGACTTCCAGCTATATCATATTTGCTGAGTACATCCTAAGGAAATGAAATCACCATATCCAAGAAGCACCTGCACTCCTACATTTATTGCAGCATTATTTCCACTAGCTAAGTTGTGGAACTGCCCAAGGTGTCGATGGATGGATATATGGATAAAGAAAAGGTGGAGCATATATACCAGAGTATTATTCAGACGTAGAAGGAAACCTTGTTTGTGGCAACATGGGTGGACATAAGGGTCATTAAGTGAAATAAACTGGGCACAGAAAAATAAATACTGCATATTTTCCTTCGTGTGTGGAACTTAAAACAGTTGATGTTGTAGCAGTAGAGACTAGAGTGGTGGGTATCAGACTAGGGAGAGTGAGGAGAGGGAAAGAGAGGGAGGGTGGATGATGGAATTCAAAATGCACTCACATGAGAGGAATAAGGTCTAATGCTTTTCAGGATGCTAGAGCTATTAGAGTTATACATTAAAATATCTAAAATACATGCATTATAACAATTGTTATGAATTTTTTATATATTTTATAGAAAATTAGAGGAACATATAAAGATTTCTGACACAAAGAAATTTAGAATGATTGAGGAGAGGGAAATGCTAATTACCCTAATTTGGTCATCATCATGCATTATGTTCATATATTGGACTATTATTACACTGTACTCCCACAAATGTGTAAAATTGTGCCAGTTAAAAAAGGCTGGAGCAGATATGCAGGCCAAGGGAGAACTAGGGAACCAACCCCTCTCCCTGCCCCCACTGTGAACCAGCAGAAGGAAGTTGTGCTGGCCAGGGGAGAACCAGTGCCCCACACCCTGTGAGCCAGCTGGCATGTGGGCCAGGAGAGAAGAAGAGATTCCCCACCCCGCAAGCAACTGGCTGATTTGAAGGAACACAGGCTGAGATGATAGCACCTGAAGTGAAGAAACAACTTAACACTTATATTATTTGATTGACTTTGTGAGCCTAAAGCCAGGAGTCTGAACAACTATTTAGAGATAACAAGAAGCATTATGGTAGCCATTGTTGATTTCCTATTATGCTGGTTTGAAGTCTTGTATTGCTTCCATTGTTTTGTTTTGTTTTGATTGGCTCTATTCTGTTGTACTTTGTTTGGTTTTATTCTTTTTAAAATTAAAAAAAAAAGCCAGGTACACACTTGTAATTCCAGCACTTGAGAAGCTAAGGCAGGAGGATCGCTGTGAATTCAAGGCTGACCTGAATTGTTCAGTAAAACCCTGTCTCAGAAAGTCTCCACCCCCAAAAAAGATCGAAGTATTTTATTTTTTCACCAGTGAATGGAAAATCAGGTTGTGCAAATGTGAGGAGAGTGCTCACAAGAATGAGAATTTCAGATCCCTGAGGGCGAGTGTGATATGCTCAACTGATCTTCAGGGACATTTTAACCAAGAACTTGCAGTCTCCCCCAGTCAGTGGTGGTGTTGCAGAATCCGAGTGACAGAGAGGCCATTGGGGAAACAGGAGGGTTTATTGGGTTTTAGGGCACGTTGGCTCAGCTTGGCCTTCCAATGTCCAGAGCAAAGGAGAGGCTCTAGTTTTATACATTTGGCTGGGGGGTGGTCTTTAGAAATGGGGTGGGTGGGGGGCAAGCAAAGATACAGATATAAGACAAAACAATTAGTACCTTAGCCTTGGAAGAAGATGGAGTCATGGATTCTGCTGGAACAATAGGGCATAAACTCTGTTTACAGGATGTAGTTGCCAGTTTTATCTGTACCAGAACAAGTAGTTAATGCTACGGGTGGGGTGTTTCGTGAGGCATCGCTCAAGGCTGGGAAAGTTGCTTTTGTTTAAGTCTGCTTCTGTGGAGGGGCATCAACAAAGTGTTTTGTTCTGTGGTACATGAAGGAGCGCAGTGGTATATAGTATGCTTCTCTTTAGGGGAGAGAAAGGAAGATACCCTGAGGAATACTATGTGGTTGGCGTTTATGACAGTCTTCTCATTACAGGAGTTGTGACCATGTGGTTTATGGTTTTTCAGGGCCAGGAGTGTTGCTAGATGATATTTAATGATGTACAACTGATTGCAAGATGCTCCGTTTGCATCTTTGCAGCAGGTATTTAATGTCATTCCTGAGCATGAGCTCATTAAATACATTCTTAATATTGCTTGAAAGGAGAAACAAGGGTCTCTGGCTTCTTCTCTGTAAATATCAGTTCAGAGCTTTCAGAATTAATTGCTTCTTGGATGCAAGATTACTGTTCACTTAGCCTTATGCAAAGAAATAGGTCATTCTACTCATCGGAATCTTGCTGTTCTGTGATTATGTGGAGAGCAAATGATTACAGAGAGAGTTTCTGTGTGACTTTTCAGCAGGTAAATTTAGCATCATTAGAGAATAACCTGTAGCTAGGAAACTCGGTTTTCTTTAAAAAGAATGCATATACTACTTAAAATTCGTTGTTTTATTATTAAGTGTGTTATGTAAGTTGGAAAAAAGCTTTATTTGTTTCTTGGGTTAGAAAAGGTACTTTGGTTAAACAGAAAGGAAGAAAAATCTAACTTTTGTTTATTCTTGACACTATGGAGATACTTTAATTGAAAGTTAGTTATACATGCTGTGAACAAATAACCCTGTTTTTACTTAAGTAGAGCATATTTTTCTCTTTACATTAAGATAAAAATCAAGTTTCCCACATTATTGATAGATGCAAGTGATGCTGATAATTTGATTAATGTGACTATAATCCTTTCAAAATTGAATGTGAACTAAATGACTCTAGCTCTAAAATACATTTTACACAATACTCTATGGAAAGGGAATGTTTTATAAATCTACATAGCCTGAAATTCTACGGTAGAGTTAATGAACGTAGAAGCAGATGCCCACTAACTGAACTTGGCTAGCATGCCTGCCTTCCGTACCTCCTTCCTTCCGTTTACTTCAGTAATTTGTTGTAATGTGCAAAATGAGTAAGACTGGCATGGCATAGGACCAGCCATATAGGTAGCAGAATGTAACTATTTCCTTAGTTTAAGTTCTTCTTAGAAACAGTTCCTGAGATAGGATTTGGGTGCAAGCAGTTTATTTAGGATGTGATCCCAGGAAGTCTGAAAAGAAATGAGGTGTAGGGTCGAGGCAGGTGGAAAGTCAGGAAAGGGAGGGGGAGTGGTTGGCTTGGGACTCTTGATGCTGAGGGTTCTCAAGATGCTATGTGGAACACAGTTCAGGGATCAGGAGGACCGGGGGACGTACCTCATGGGGTAGGAAGAATAATAGCTCCCCCTGGATCCTGTAATGGCACTGCCTTACGTGGCAAAGGAGACTTAGCAGATGTGATTGAGTGAGAGGACTGAGAGGTGAGGAGATTATCATAGTGCTCCTTATTAGAGGGAAGTAGGAGAGTCAGAGACAGAAGAAACTAGGCCAGAGGGGGAGAGAAAATGGTGATTGATTCTGAGATGTAATGCTGCTGGTTTTGAAGATGGAAAGGAGCCGTATGCCAAGGAATGCAGGTATCTTCTAGGAGTAGGAAAAAGCAAGGCGGTATCCTTCTCAGACACTCTGTTGGCCCTGTGACTTTAGCCCATGAGATTGCATTTGGATTTCTGACCTCCAGAAATGCAAGATAATAAAATTGTATTGGCCTGCTGTAATTGTGTTTGTCTATTTTGCTTCTGTATTTGGATTCATATTTAAAAAATCATTGCCCAGACCAGTGTCATGAAACTTTCTCCCTATATTTTCTTCTAGTAGCTTTGCAATTTAAGTTCTTAAGTCTTTAATCTATGTCGAATTGATTTTTGTGTGCTTCTGCCTATGGCTATCCAGTTTTTCTACCTCCACTCATTGAAGGGGCTGTCCTTACATTGTGTTTTCTTGGCACCTTTGTTAAAAATCCATTAGCCATAAACACACGAATTTATTTCTGGGCCCTCAATTTTGTCTATGTGTCTGCTTTTATGCCAGGTAGTGCTCTTGTTAGTACACATTTGCAGTACACAGTGGTTACATTTATTGTGGGGAGTTGGTACACAAATGTAACACATTTTATATCTTCTTTTCATCCTTTACCCTCTCCCTCCCTCCTTGTTCTAACTCTTGTTTCCCTTCCCATTTGCAAAAGCTCCATTTCAATATTTTCCCTTTAATTATTTTTTCCTTCCCCTTTGCCAACCTCGCTCATCCCTCCATCTCTTGTTCCTCCTTCACATTTGAAAATGATCTCTGTACTTCTTATTACCTATCTTTTATTTTGCTCTGTGTTTATATTTTGGGTTTCTTGTGTAAGAGAAACCATGTGCTATTTGAGCTTGTGTGACATGTTCTTTTGATTACTATAGCTTTGTAATGTATTTTAAGGTCAGGTAGTGCGATACCTACAAGATTGCTGTAGATGTTCAGGGACTTTTATGGGTCTATGTAAATTTTAGGATTTTTTTTCTATTTTTATAGAAAATGTCATTGGAATTTTGTAGGAATTACAGTGAATCTATAGATTGCTTTAGGATATATGGACATTTTAACAATATTAAAAGTCATCTATTCTATAAACACAGGTATCAATTTTTTGAGTGTACAGGTCTTTCATCTCCTTGGTTAAATTTATTCTTAATGTTATTTATTTTTAAATAGTTATTGCAGATGAGATTGTTTTTCTGATTTTCTTTTCAGATAGTTTGTTGTTAACATATTGTAATACTACTGAATTTTCTAATTTATTTTGTATTCTGTAAGTTTACCAAATCCATTTATAAGTCCCAACAGGTTTTTGGTGGGGTCTTTAGGGTTTTCTGTAGCAAGGTCATGTATTTTAACTTCTTTCTTTCCAAGGTGGATGCTTTGTATTTCTTTCTGTTGCCTGATTGCTCTGACAGGAACTTCCAGAAATGGTCCCGGTCTTAGTAGAAAACCTTCAGCGTTTCACCGTGAAGTATGATGTTGGCAGTGGGAGTGTCACGGAGGCCTTTTGCATTCCTGCTCTTTATCTGTGTACCTCTCTCCTTTCTTATAGGATACCAGAGGCCTCATTATGTGGCTATGCTTTTTGCTGAGCTTTTTGCATTAAAGGAAGAAATTAAACCAGAATCAGTGGGATTAGAATCGATAGCTGTGGGCTTGGGAGTCAGCTGTGTAGAAAAGTCTCAGACTTCTGATATCAGCAGTCTACAACCGACTCCAACTTGCAAAGGGTTACCAAATTTTATGTTTTTTAAAAAACATTTTTTCTTAAGAAATTATACATAATTGTCAAAATCTATAAATATAGGGAAAAAAGAGAAAAAACTACCATAATTCTAGCTTCTATTACTTCAGTTAGTATTTTGAGGTGTATTGTTCTAGTATGCATATATTTTATGGTTGCAGGATTTGAACGCAGAACCTCATGCTTACTAAACACATGCTCTACTACTGAACCACAACCCCATGCAACATAGTTTTTTTTTTCCTGGTATGGTGATCCAACTCATGACCTCGTGCTTGCCAGGCAGGTGCTTGTGCCACTGAGCTAAATCCCTGGCCCCCACCATAGTATTTTCATCTATATAAACTTGGGCTCATAATTAAGTATTCTTTTAAAAATAATTTTAGTTTTAGGTAGTACTCCAGTTGGGGGACATAGCCTCAAGTTTTTTGCTTTTGAGTTTTTAGATCAGTACTCTTACCATAGGATACTGACATTACTTACATTTTCATGTTGTAAATGTTGTGGTGACTATAATTTATACAAAATTTTTGTACAAATCTATGACCAATTGTATTGAATATTTAAAGTTTTTTAATGCTTTTAATACTGATTGCGGATCTTTCCCTACCTCACATCTCTGAAAAGAAGTATCATTTCATGCTTTTACACTTGTGTTTCTCTATTTTTTTAAAAAGTGCATTTGTCTGTGTCTCTTCCTTATAAATAATTGTCTTTTATTTTTTATTAAAGTCTTATTTTCTCTCCTGTTGCTTTGGCATTCCTTTATCAATTTCTATTCATAAGTTTTTAAAATGATCCCCATGTAAAATTTGTTTTTATTCTGCCTTGAATGTTTTATGGGAAACCGTTTACAGAATCTTTATAAAAGAGCATCATCCCGCTTACACAAAAACTGTGAACTCACTTAAAAGTGTAAATGTTGCTGAAAGATGGAGAAATATTTCTGAAGCGCTTAAGCATCCAATATGAGACTACGGAGCCTGGCAGATGCCTGAGAAGCCCGAGGGGCTAGGGCTGGCTCTTGGGGGTCTTGGGGGTCTTGGCGGTCTTCCGTGCTTAGCCGGGGAAGCACGAGCCCACATGTCCTAAGGGAAGAACGTCTTCGCCTTGTCAGACCCGTGACTTCCAGAGTCCTGGCTCCCTGTTCACGTTCCACCCCTCTCACTGGCTTTCTTTTCTAGGTTTTGCCCAGCTTTCTTTTCTCTTTTGGAAGTTACAAACCGAGGTCCATGGAATATGCTCTTTCAAACCCCCTGTGCTCGTGGGAGCAGCTGTGTGACGTGCCTTCCCTTTTCTAGTAGAGTTCCTTTGTCAGAAAATCACCCGGGGCAGGACTTGGAACCCAAGAACCTAGGATGTGGGCAGCTTCCCTGTGAGGTCTGGCTTGCCGAGGCCCAGCTTCAACCTCCCGGCTGTGGTTCTCCTAAGGTGCGGAAGCCTGTAGGTGCCCACACCCTGCCGTGGGCTTTATCTCTATTTCCTCTTCTCTGAGTCACCCTTTCCCTGGCAGCTTCCAAGTCGCCAGCACCCCACCTCGCCGCCTGCACAGCCACGCACACTTGTGTCACATGCCTGGGCCTCCCCCACTGTGCTCCTTGCATGCCCAGCTGCTCTGCTGCCTCACACCAGATGTCAGACTCAACACCGGAGTTTTACCCAGGAATTGGCTTTTGTCTGTGTCTCTTACTCTCTCCTTACTCCCTCCGTCCTGCATTTCTGCTTGTCACCTACTCTTCACTGTGGACTTTTCTCACTGGGATTTGGTCCCATGGTTTATACAGACCCAGTGTAAGTACAATCCCTGATCAAACACAGTGTGCATAATCAATATCTACTCAGTGAGTTGAAAATATCTTCTTATTTGAATTTAAATCTATGTCTTGGACATATTTGGACATATGAACACAGTACTCTTTTTTCACTTGCTTTTCTTCTCAGAATTCACGTTTTGTTTTCTAGCCTTTCTGTCATTACTCTCTGAAAGCTTTGCATGTGTTACTTCTAGTATTTTCAGCAGTTGCCCTCTCTGTTTCCTACAAGAGGAAGCAGAGGGTCCAGAGCTCATCCTCCCGTCAGTTAGTGGTGGACTTCACTTCCAGACCCCATAACCCTGGCCTCACCCCAGGTTCCTGGACTTGTTTCTTCTGACCGTCCCTTGGCCCTGATCTCAGCCCAGTTGTGACGAGGGAGGTATAAGGCGGGAGTAAGCTGGGAGGCCTCGATGAGGTCTTTATGTGGGAGGTTGGAGCCGAAGTTGTCGCTGCCTCTTCAGCCTGAGGGAGCAGAAGCATAGCGGTATCACCAAGAGAAATAGGTGACAGAGAAGTCACTTTTGGATTGTTAAATCGGGCTTGACTTTGGGAACTCTTCACTGGCTGACCGTGGGAAAATCTTCGCTCTCCATCTTGCCCTGTGCATAATCTTGCGTGACTGTCCTGGTTGTCATTTTCTGGTCAAGGGATGCAAGGTGCGATGTGCTTTGCGAAGAGTAAAGCTATGTCTGCGCGCACCATTGTCAGTGCGCGTTATTGCTGGAGTGAGAAGTTGGAGGAGGCGACAACTTCTTGAATAAAATATGTTGACTGCAGGGACCTATTGTCTGTTTTTATAAAGGCTAGTGAACAAAGAATGGGTTTTATTTTTGCATTTCAATATGATTGAAAAAAAAACTAAGAGGAAAATGTTTCTGACATATGAAAATGACATGAAATTCACATTTTGGTGTCTACAAATTAAGTTTATGGACCATAGCTGGCCTCGTTTGCTTGTGTAGTGTCCAGGGCTGCTCTGAGCTATGGCAGCAGCACTGTGACAGCGTATGTATGTGCCGCGCAGAACCTCGGGTATTTCCTGGTGGGCTGCATGGGAAAAGCTTGCTGCACTCTTCTCCTCCCTCGTACTTGTGGAAGCTCCCAGAAAAGACAATTTAAAGAAATCTTAAAGGTTTTTAAAAACTGGTCCCTTTTATTTGATAAGAAAGGTAAAATGAGGATGTGTTTGCTTTTTCTCTCCGTTTTTGAAGCTTTAAAAAAATAAATCTGGAGCTGGTCGTAGTGGTGCATACCTGTAATCCCAGCCACTCCAGAGCCTAAGGCAGGAAGCTTCCAAGTTTGAGGCAACCTGGGAAATTTAGCAAACCTTGTCTCAAAAAATGAAATGAAACAACAACAACAACAACAAAAAAACCAAATAAAGGCTGTATCTCAGGGTAGAGGCCCCAAGTTCAATCTACAGAACTGGGGTGGGGGGAAGTCTCTATTCAGTACAGAGATGCTGTTATAACATTAAAAATAAAAGGCTCACCACCAACCTCAGGCCATCCTTCAAGTGGCTAACATGTGCTTTTATTTTGATTAATGCTTCCTTTCTAACTCTTGACATCTGTATTTCCAAATGATTGTCATCGTGATTGACATAGACATTACAGGTAACCTAGTCCTTTCCAGGCTTTTATAAGTATTGCTAGATTTTCATTTTTATTATTCCTATTGGTTATGTTGTCAGAGTAGTACAATTCACAAGACACACACACACACACACACACACATTTATTTATTTTAGAGATACTTTTTGTTCTTGCCTTTGGTCAAATTCTTCCATATTCAGATGCAACTGCGAATGTATCTCTTTGGAGCTGGGCTGGGCTGCTCTTCCCTGCTCACTGCCTCCCCTCCTCCTCTGCTCTCCGCCACGATGACAGTGTAGCCTGCCTTCTGAGAAAGCTGAGGAGTGAGGCTGAAGGAAAATGTCCAAGGGAAAATGAACAAGATACTTTCAAGGTGATTTCCTGTGTGTTTTCTCAGATCTCCCCCCAAAGCATTTAATAACAAATTTAAAAAAAACCACTTAGCAAACAAAAATATTCTCTGCTCTTCTGATAAGAGGCTATGAGAGAAGTTTGCACTTTCTGGTGCATTTCTGAACAAGTGGGAATAAAAGCAAGACTGTTACTGTCATTACATTAATACTGTTGACATTTTCGGTGTATGTGCACAAAAATTCCTTCGGTGTATCGAGTTAATCCTATGAAATGCAAGTAAAAAAATGGCTATTTATATTTTATTCTCTTATTTTTCTAGTGAGAAGCTGGATGGAAAAACTCAAAGACAAGGTAAGAAAAGTCTTCCTCCTCTGAAGTTATCTTCCAGGGCAAACACCTTTGGGAAGCAGATGTTCAAAGCAGTGAAACTTCGTTATTCTGATTCTGCTGCTTTGTGCAAATATCCGGACCCTTTCCAAGTGTCCAGTATGAAAGGGTTCCCCTTAAATTTCCTTCCTGTGGAACAGGAAGCCACCTGACTCTTTGGAGCTCCATTCATACTTACCAAGGTGGAAGAATTTACCTCAGTTGGTGTACTCCGCTGAATAATAACTTTAAGATACTGAGGTGGACTTTCTTTTAGGGAATTTCACAGTGCTGTGCAGTATTGTCTGGCATTTCTTGTGCCAGTGTGAGGTAAGAAAGTAGGTACATAGCTTATCGTAAGTGTTGATGAGCTGACCTGTTTGAACGACCAGCTGTGGAAAAATATTTTTCTCTGTTGTATTAATTCTGCCTACATAGTGATTGACAATATTAACTATCTTCCAGGTTCATATTTTCATTTTCATTTGATTTTAAACCCTTTGCAGCTTTTCACTTTTGGTTAGTTCATAATTTTAAACTGGAATTACTCATAAAAATACTGATGGAGTTTGGAATTCCTTGGGGTAGTCTGTCAGATTCCATTACCATAACCCAGCTCAGATTTGAAATGTTTTTAATGATCAGGTGTTGAGTGCCCTCCAATTTTCCAGTCTGAATATATTTTCATTTATGCTCTTCCATATATTTTTTACTATTTGGAGTCGATTTTTTCCATATTTGAATTATTTCTATTTAGTTATAGTGTAATGGTAAAGACTAAAAGGAAATATTCAGTTGCAATTAAAATTATATAACTTTATTTTCACTGTTATTCTTCTGCTTCTCACTAAGATCTCGCACATATCGAGGTTTTGAGGATGAGATATTTGTGTCCATGTGCATCGGGAGTGGTGTTGAAAATGTGACAGCAGTCCAAGGGAGCGGAAAGGGTCCTGGTGTTTGCAGTGGAGCCAGGTGTACAAAGGAGGCTTGATCAGATAGACTGAGACGATTGCAGGTGAAGAAAATCTGTACATTTAGAATCAGATGAAAATTTACATGGGGAGTGTTTGTTATTGGTCAGGGGAAAGCAAGGTAATCTAGGAGCCCAAAAGTTTCTGCAGAAAAATATCCTTCTGAGGTACCGAAAAGGACAAGCAGTGGGTTTAAGAAGTAAATTCTGGTGTAGAGCTGCTTTGGAGTTTGCTACTGCAGACTTTATTACCTGCACATTCTCACCATTCTCTTTCAAATCTGCATAGCTTTAGGAGAGTTCATATCATCTGTTCCTGTGAAGCTTCCATTCAGAAGTCTGACACCTTGTCGCTGCGTCTTTTTATTAAAAATAATTTTACACATGACCCCTAATTTTCTGACTTGTTTTGAAGTTTTTCCAATTCTTTTTTCAATTTCTTTGGAATTTTTTTTAGTATGTCTTAATTTTTAAAAAAATTGGAAGAAGAATTAAATTGAGCTCCAAAGCGGTCGTTTTATTTAATATCTGCCTCTTTTTCTGATTCCTTCTTGGAGGAGTCTTCCCACATCCCTCCCTCTTTCATGCTTGAAATAGTATGTGCTCATGCTGATGTGTCTGCATTTCAGACAGAATGTGTATCTGTCTCCCTTGTTTCCTCGGCCCTTCCTACCTGTTCCCTGCAGGAATCTTCTTAGGCATCATCAGAAGCATATAGTTGTCTCTCTGATGAAAGCCAGAGAACCTGTTAGAAATGGAAACCCAGCTACATATTAAACTGGCCTGTTCAGCCAAGGCAGGCCTTTTAGTTTAGCTTCACTAAAATTGTCCCAGGATGGCGGCGCCTCGGCTCATGAACTTAATTCTTCCCGTGGTTATGGTCGCAGCACCCAGGGTGGTGGAATTCCCTCCAGAATCATGGAAAGAATTAAGTTCGTGAACCGAGGCACCACTCTATTGGGTTTCTATGGAATATCTGGCTCTAGAAAGTTTTCAGTTATTCCTTTGTTGTTCTTGAGTCTTCCCATACTAGTTAGAATTAAGATTAGCGCTGAAGGACAGCCAGCCCCTGGTGACAGTGGCTTGGTCAGGAGAAAGCAAGGTAATCTAGGAGCCCAAAATCTAGGAGTCTCATATTGACTAATCTGGAGATAATGGTAAAGGACTAAAGGAGAATGACGTAGTGACTGGGGCTCAAACTGCCTCCATCTAATGCTGCACTGCTTATGACCTTCAGTCTCAAGGTCATGTTGTGGTCTTGGATGGCAGCTGTGACTAAACTGTGTCCATATTCTAAGCAGAAGTAGAAGGGATGAAGGGCAGGCTAACAATGCTCTTCCCTTCCTAAAACTGCTGTAAAAACCAGGCATGGCAGTGCGTTCCTGTGACCCCAGCACTCTGGGAGGCTGAGGCAGGAGGATCACAAGCTGGAGCCCAGTTTGTGCAATTTAGTGACTTAATGACCTCGGTTTGTATTTTGAAGTAAAAATGGGCTAGGGATGTAGCTCAGTGCAGAGGCCCCATGTGCAATTTCTAGTACCACACACAAAACAGACCAAACAAATCAAAAAACAAAACTTAGAGGTGGAGACCCCTTGTTGTTCTTATAAGGAATGGGCAAGGGGAGAATAAATGCTGTTTCCCTCTTAAAGACCGGGTCCTTGCATTTGCAGGTACTGCTAACATATCACCTTGCTAAAATGTACTCTCTGGCCATGTTGAGCTACGTGCAAGGCAGTGATCTCTACCATGTACCCAACCTCGAGCCAGAAGCTTTAGAGCTACGGAGTACAGGAAATGGGCACTGAGGGATGCTGACCTGCAATGACCCCAACCCTCCCAACTAAAAACCCAAGTTGCGGAGGCTCGTGAGGTAGACCCTACCTTGGCTAGCCAGTGATGCAGTTTCCCAATATCACAATTGCGTCTCAAAATGGAAAACACAGCGTCACACTTGTGTGACAAAGACCTGTCACCCAGCGCATCCTGTTCCATCCAGCATTGGGAAGGCGTCCAGCAAACAAGTGCTGCGGATTGTACCTCTAGCAGAGTTCCCAGTGTGTGCCAGCTGGGCAGCACCGCGCTCTCTGGGACGTGGATTCTCAGCACCGCCGTGGCCCCTGGGCCGGGGTCTGTGCTGCAGCAGGCATGCGGGGCGCTGATGTGTGCAGGGGCTGGGCAGGTTGGTCTTGAGCAGGGCTGAACATCACCCCCTGAGTGTGCTCTTCTGGAAAGCTCCACTATTGGCTTTAACATTGGCCACCAGCCAGGTTTCAGGATGCGCACTTGTTTTTCCATGCACGGGGATGCTAATTTTTGTTTTGCTTTCTTTTTGAGACAGGTCTTGCTATGCAGTTCAGGCCAGCCTTGAGCTCACTTTGTAACCCAGGCTGGTCTCAAACTCGCAATGATCCACCTGCCTCAGCCTCCTGAGTGCAGGGATTACAGGTGTGCGCCATCACACCTGGCTGAGAATACCGATGTTTAGAAATTTGTCTTTCTTGTGAGAGCATCAAAATTTTTTTTATTCCCTAGTGTTTTCCTACATGGAAGATTACAGTTTTTATAGCCTTAAGCAGAGCTGGAAAAATTTTAGAAAAAGTTAGGGCTTCTGCAAAGCATATTAATGTGTTGAAAAATGACTGGGCTTTGTTTCTCAGGAAAAAAGTACTTCATATGCTGACAAGAGTTGCCATTGTTCCCAAATTAATGGGAACATTTCCATGTTTGCCTCACTTAGGACTTGAGAAGGCAGAGTGAGGGAGGGGCGGGCTGTGCGTGAGAGGAGGAGGCCTCTCCCAAGGTCGCACCTCTCCCTCCGTTCACTCTAGAAATGCTGGAAAGACGTCCCTGGTGCAGCTGGCAGCCCTGTAGGACAGTTTCGGCATCTCTCTCTGTTTTTGGCTTGTTCTGAAAGATACTGGAACTAGTTTGAGCTACATTAGAAATTTAAGGCAAATGAATGAGTGGACTCCCTCCCTCCTCCAAATAATGTTTATCTAAAGTGTGTATTTCAGCTGTTAAGGTTTTACCGTTTGTGTGTTTTGTCAGGATTGGCTTCTGGGAGGCAAGCCCGTGGAGGGCTCTGGTTGGTACGTCGCCTCCTGCCATAGGGGTCTTAGGGGCCGTCAGGATGGTTCTCAGTGTAGTGGCCTTGTCCTGTGCTTCGCTGGGTCCTGAGCTACTTTCTTAACCCAGGAACATTGGGGCTCAAACTGCTGATTTAGGATTGAGGTACCCAGAGTGACCTTGGGGATGGTGAAGCCGTCACATGGGTTTGATACCTTCGGGCTCTTTTAGAGGTGCAAATATTGCTGGCAGTGATCTTTGTGCCTCTTTCTACCACTGCCTTTCATGGGATCTGGGGACACTTAGGACCCCCTCCGGAGTCCCAGCTTTGGTAATGAGATCCTTCTGTTCTTAGAAACAAATCTATTTTATGAGCACTCTTCCTGTCCTTGTCTTTCCTGCTTTTGTGCCAATATTTAACATCTCCTCTCCTCTCCTCTCCTCTCCTTTCCTCTCCTCTTTCCTCTGCAGCCCCTCTTCTTCTTTGTGGTGTCCAGCTAACTTGCATCTTTACTGTCACCTTCATTGTCTTACTGTAGTGGAGAGGGGGAGGGGACACACCACAGCCAGATCCTTCTACCTCCAAAGAGCAGTGTTCCAGAGGACGCTTCGGCCATTTCCAATTTAGAGCATTTTCATTGTCCTGCTGTTCTCAGAAGCTCACTTTGTCTGTCTTCAATACAAATTATATTCCTGGCATTGCAACCTGATATTGACAAATGTGCATATGCGGTGGCCGAGATCTAGCTGATTTGAAATAGCCCCCAAATCATCACACCTCTCTCTCTGCTACCGTCTCTTAAGAACAGTAACTTCATTCTAGGTTCCGTTGTATTTTTTCATGAAGTAGAAAGGAGAGTGGAAAGCATCTGAAAACCTGCCACTGCTCAGCAGAAGTGAGGGCCCAGGACGATGGTCTGTTTCCTTGTCTGCGCAGGCTAGCTACATGTCTGGGATGCTGGTCCCTGTAGGAGTGGGGATAGCCG
The DNA here is from genome assembly GCA_004027295.1 of Dolichotis patagonum. Classification (NCBI taxonomy): domain Eukaryota; kingdom Metazoa; phylum Chordata; class Mammalia; order Rodentia; family Caviidae; genus Dolichotis; species Dolichotis patagonum. The sequence continues at coordinate 3,920 of PVJX010033489.1, read as the reverse complement.
GAGCCTTGTTCATCTTGGGAGCACTCTACAGCATTAAGGTTATGAATCGCCGGAGGAGAAATGGCTTCAAAAGGCATAAAAGAAAGGTATGGAACCAATATGAGCAAAACCCAATTGTTTTCAGAGCACTCTTCACTGATCTAACTGGCTTAATAAGGCACACGCAGTTTGATGGTGCATAAACAGTACGTACTGATGTGCCCAGTGCTTCGGATTAGCTGCCGCAGCCCTGCCTTGAGCCTGGTTTTCACTGTGTCCTTTAAGGTGGGCCTGTTCCTTAGCCGGGTTCTGCAGTTGAAGACATTTAATGCTTTTCTCTTTTCTTTTCCTAGCAGAGAGAATTCAACAGCATGCAAGATCGAGTGATGCTCTTAGCTGACAGCTCTGAAGATGAATTCTGAATGGGACTGTGGTTTCATTGGGTTGTTCAATGATGTTATTATTTTATTTTTATTTTGAGGCAAAACAACAACAACATCATGCTGTATTGCTGCTGTGAGGCTGTCAGCCCTAGTGTCTGCTGGATAGTTGATTTTTCTTGTTCTGAGCAGGAAAGGCATTGCTGTAAACTAAATGTAGCACACGGTGTTTGGTTATGCTGTAGTGAACTTCCTGTCACATGGGCTGTGATTTATAAACACACAGCACACATGTTGTTCAGTAAAAGTAGCGGGATTAGGTAGAGTAAATTTTTCCACAGTTTGAATTACCTGAACTAAGTGTAATGTTTATTGCCACCAAGGCATGCTTGACTTTGAAACAGAAATCTTAATGAAGAGTAACTTCTCATAATCACACTCTTCGCACTTGAAATTTTAGGCTTGTGGGCTACGGTACATCTTGCGTTTGCATTAAAATTAGCATCTACCTGGAATGAAATCTCTTTTTGTGAAGATCTCTCAGCACATTAGAATTGTTACTTGTAGATTTGTATGTATCTCACTATATACTTCAGTCTCTTACTTTTATTATTTTCACTGTCTGTTATACTCAGTCTTGGTCAGGAGAAAAGCACACCAGAAATTGTATGTTAAATTGACTCTTAATAACACGCATGCTTTCTGAAATGTTATGACTATGTCCATCAGGTCTGTAAATGGTGTCTTACATGTTTATCATGAAAAAGTATTATTTCTGTGGGCCATCTGCTGCCGACAAGAAGAAGTGAGGAGAATGAGGGTGGGCAAAACTCCCGGAGCATTAGCTCTGCCGTTCGGCTCTCTGCTAGTGTGACCACTACACAAGTGAGTCAGAATGTTGCTTTTCTACATCTGTGGTCTTGTCCGTGGGAGAAACGAGCCAGTGTGGGTCATTTTTTGGACTGATTAGGGCAAAACGCATTCTATGGTAGAAGCAGGCGCAGTGGCCAGAGGTGCAGTGCACAGTGGAGCTGATGGAAACCCATCCACTCTCAAGGCACCCACCCCAGGATGGGACTGTGTGAGAGCTGGGTGTGTGATTCCCTAAGTAGGGTATTTGGATGCCCTATTAGAATCTGAGCGTGTGGGACTTGTATTGAGTTTTGGGGTAGATAAATGTTGCAGAGACCACTGTTACTGTCGAGAATTCATGGTGTTCATTATTGGCTGTGCTGCTGTATCACACAGAGGCTCCTCCTAGCTATGGGCTGAGGAGGAACATACGTTTCTGTTTCTCATTTGACTGGAAGTGGAACTGAAGCAGAGACAGGAAATGGCCACCCAAAGTCACACCCAGGGAGAAACTCAAAACCACACACCCTGCCTTCAGTTCAGCACTTTTTCCAGGTGTCTGGAGGAAGCTGTGACATTACAGAGCCCTTCTTTAAAGTCAAGAGTTCTAAACAAGCAGCTGCTTGGAGAGGGAGCCTTTGATAGGAGCTGCTGTCTTTGTTAAATGATGAATGATGCCTCATGGATTTCACTCTTACGCATAAACTTAAGTATAACTTGTAGGGAACCAATTGAGCAAACTCCCTAGAACCTATTCCTGACAGATGACTGGATCATAAGAATGTTTTCATTAAGTAACATTAACTCTTCTTGCTCAGAGAGGCATGCAGGGGTGTGAAACTGACAGAGAAACAAGCAGCTCTGTACAGGCAAAGTTAGTGGTTGACAAATAAACTCAAGGTCAGATTTTAAACATGGAATTCAGGGCCAGGACACTTATAAGGGATGTGTAATTTCATCAGAAGAGACACGCTGATTATACAGGAGCGCGCCTCGTTGTCTAAGAGCAGCCTTTTGCTGTAAGTGCCTCTTGGGGTAGGAAGTAAGGGTGAGGTGCCTACTGTCTGCAGTCTCAGCAGGCTCCTGCAGAGAACAGGTGTTCTGAGCAGTAACCCCGCAAAGCGGCAAGGGTGCTGATGGTCCTGGTGGCCGGGCACCTCTCCTGTAGCCTTCACTGGATCAGGGTTAGTAGCTGCACTCTGCACACTACAGTATAATAAAGTCACAAATAACAAGCACATTCCATCTCTCCAGGGGGCTGTGGGCGCGGCACACATGTGGATTTAGGCTTGAGCAGAAACGTGGCTGCATATTTCGGGGGGACACGTGGCTGTTTAAAGGGAAAGAAATTTTAGATCAGAGTAGGTTTCTGTGAAAAACCACTGAAACATCTGGATAAAGAAAATGTACAGTGCACATAAAATACACTATCGTTCACTCTTAGAAAATGTTGTCATTGGGACCATAGGTGTGAAGTTAGAGGGCAGTATGCTGAGGAGGCCAATCACACAAAGATGAGTGCTGCAGCATTCCAGTTAGCTGAGGTGCTAATCAAATAGACGTGCAGAAGGAGGTAAAATGCAGGTTGCAGGAACCGCTGTGTGCGTGTGTGGTGGGGGTGTAGGAAGAACTGGTTATTGGGTATAAAGTTACAGTTTTGCAGGATGAATTTGGGAGGCCTGCTCCACACATAGCACCTCTAGTTGTGAACACTGTATTGTGAGCTTAGAAATTGTTAAGAGGCCAGATCTCATGTTGTGTTCTTATCATAAAGAAAGAAACAGTCAAAGAAGAGAAACAGAAGAAAAACAAACAAAACAAGGAAAAGAGAGACAAAGTAGAACTCATACCCCTGGGGGAAGAGACTTTTCCTATCCTGAGATCCTGTGAATCACACCTGCCCTAGTGGAAAAAGGGAAATGAATATAGAAAGGAGGAAGCCACTAGAGTAGGGTGGGAGGCTGGGATGGAGAGAAAAGGTTTCTTCCGTGCCCTGACGTCCTTCTCTATGATCAGAAGACAATGTTTTCCTTTGAAGTCGTCTTGAGTTTTTCTCTGCCGTGAGCTGCTACTCTAAGAAGCTGCTAGCTTAATTTATCTGCAGCATTTGGAGTTAATTAGGATCCCAGGATAGCTGATTCCCTTAGCAGTGCCTTAGCCTTGGTTGAAGTCCATCAACTGTCACTGCAGTTTTCCAGAAACACTTTCTTAAATTACCTGGACCTCTTATCTTGCTCATAAACATTGTGAGGAAATGTTTAAAGTGAAGTTTCAGAATATGTTTAAAGTATTTGTAGTATAGTCAATCAAAGCTGACTCTTCGTTTCTTAATTTTATGAACTTTTTGTGGTGCTGGGGATGGGACCTAAGATGTCATGCATGCTAGACAAACGCTTGAGTACTGAGCTATACCCTCAGCTTTCATTTCACTGTCTTTTTAAAGATAAAACTTAAAGATCAAAATACTGTGAAGATGGAAATTATATGGATGAGTGTAAAGCTTTCTAAATGCCCAGAACTGGCCTTTCTCTCTGCCTGCAGGTGTGTCCTTCCTGTGCAAGCCTAGATGAAGCACCTTATTTGGAATTATATCCATTACTCAGGGGAGAGGAAGCCAGTCACCCACAGGCATTGTGACTTCTGGGCAAGTCCTAGAAGCATGTCTAACTAAAGCCATTTTTTTTTTTTTTCCTTTTTTGGTACTAGAAG
>PVJX010033488.1:0-19643 GCA_004027295.1 Dolichotis patagonum | reverse complement strand
GGGTAACAAGATTTAAAATTTACATTATTCTCACCACTCTGCTTGGATGGATTACGTGCTGTTCCAGTTTGTCTACTTACACTAGACTTGAGGACATGGTCAGCTATCCCAAAAATAAGAGGACATATTATGGTAATCACCCCTAATTTTCCTATCAACTTAATCTGAAGCCCTTTATAACTTATACTGTCTTATTATGACTGATCTTATTTGAATCTGGTTTGTTAAATTGCTACTTTGTATTGACTGATTTTATTTAAATCTGTTGTGATGGATAACATCAAGTCTAAGAGTATAGGCAACTACACTGAAGATGACAAGATTCACTAAGATACCCACTCTGGTTTGATTATTACTTGCTTTTGAAGTCTTATAATGTCTCTAATGCTTTGTTTTTATTAATGTTGTTTTATACTGCTGAGACACCATGGTAACCATAGTAGATCACCTTGTACTGCAGTTTTATGTGACTTTTCTGCCTCATGCTTTTCTAGGAATTGTTTTATCTTGCTTTGTTTTGTTTTTCCTGCTAATACAGAAATGATAGATATACATGTAGAGACTCATGCATGTGTAGAGCTTATAAACAGCTTACGAGAACCAACTATATAACTCATGTTGAAATAAACAACTACTTTGAAGAAAAAGAGACACTACAGTACGCAGTGCTGATTCCATAATGTCATGATGTGAAGTCCAGCAAAACTATCACTTTTTGTTCAAAGTGATCTTAGCTTGCTTTGCCTTGTTTAAGTTCAACACACATTAAGGTATGGACAGCTGTTTTGAGAAGAATGAGAGACACTATGACAGCCATTCTTGGCTCCCCTAATGTCTGGTCTTGAAGACCTGAAATGTCCTCCTCGTCCTGCTCAGATCAATTCCATACTAGGTTGTTTCATGGGAATTCCCTGTATGTGACAATATGGACAACTATTTGGAAGAAAACAAGAGTCAATATGATAGAGAGTGAATATCTACAATTGTCTAGCTTTGAAATGTATGTCTTACATTGCTTTCTTGTGATCTGCTTTGCTCTGTTTTCTTGTGTTTAATTTTACCCTATTGATATAATTGCATGTATATTTGAGTGGGTAAGATGGATAACCATATTGCTGTTTTTGTCAGATCATGGAGCAGAACTGTTAACAGTCTCACTGTTTGAATGTCTACTTTACATGTTTTAACTTTGTAATTTGAACAACTATTTCCAAGAAGTCAGTATATAATTAGTCAAGTAACAATTTCTTAGGTTTTATTGTTGTATTTTCCTTTTTTCCTTGGAATACTGTATTGTCACTACCCTTTATTCTGTTTTATTTTGTTTTGTTTTTTTCTCTTTAAATAAAATTATTTTTAAAAAAAGAAATTTAAGATGATAGAAGGAATCGTTATAGGGCGAAGAACATGATTCTGCTTCCTACTTTTTAAATTCAAACTATGAGGCATGATTTTTTTAATATTTCGGTTTAACACTGATTGTCGAATTGAAAGGCATCCCATTCACTGAGAACAAGGTCATTCCGGCAGCTTAATCTTCAGCAGCTTCTTCTCACTCTCATATCCGTGCTATGTTCCTATCAAAGTTAATTTCCTGTTGAGTACCATGTGATTCAGTTTTCCAACACTCTAGTTCATTTCTGAGTATCTTCCACATTTCAAACATGCTTTTCTCAGGGTCAGTTCACAGGGGGCATGGCCTTATATTGCTTTATATTGCAAGTCTTTTCCCAGCAGCCATTGGAGCACTTTGTTAGATATTTTGCCAGCTCCTAATTCAAAGGCTGCAGCATTCTTAACATGTAATATTATTTATTATTTCCACCTTAATTTAGTTTCTGAAAATCTGCAATTAAAATTCTACTTCCTTAACAAATTCACCATGTGTATGTACAAGAAATTTTTTCATCTAGAGTACATTCAACTACCTATTATGGTGTGGTTTGTTCTTCAGTAGTAAAAGTAATGTGATTTTGCACATTGCTCCAAATGAATACACAATTAAATCACTTTTCTCCAAGGTAACAAAATGTTTATTATTGCTCTTGCAAATAATACCTTGAACTTTTCTCTTGGTCAGAGTTGACAGCTACTTTTAGATTCTTCTCAGGAATTAAGGAGTTGGAAATGTAGAAGAGACTTAGAAAGGAGTTATTAGCATTTTCATCAATCATGTAAAGAATCAGGGCAAACATCAGGCACATGGACTCCATCAGTGTTAAATCTTTGTCAGGCTTTTATAATGACCTCCATCTTCATCTAACCCTTCTGCCAGACCCCAACCACTTTGTTTCTTATCAAGTCCCTTTCACAATCAAAGAATTTCTATTCATATGTATACACAAGATAGCTAAGACAATCAGTTCATTCTATCAGTTCATTGAAAGGAACAGTTAGTGCTTATATTGTTTGATCAATTTTGCATGACTATTTCTGGTAATCTGGGCAACTATTTTGAAGACAGTAATATGCAATGTAGTAACCATTGTTAACTTCATATCATCTTGTTTTGAAACTTTGTATCTTTTTTTAGTTTCTTTAAAATAAAAAGAAACAAGTACCACAGAGATATTCTCCAATGTGGTTTGACCTTGAAGGCAACTAGTTTTGCAGGAAGATAACTGTGCTGTTGTTCATCATTTTTTCCGAATTGTACTTGGCAGAGACAAATGGGAGGAAATAACTGTTTTCCTCAAGTATCTTCAGTGGATGAATATGAAGAAATTCACTCTTCCACTGTGATGTGGTATGAAAGAGAATGATGGTATTCTGCACTTTCCCACATTCTTATATCCAGTCACCAACTCCTGCTGATTTTATCTTATAAATATATTTTTAAAACTGTCTCCTTTGCCCCATAATCCCCACTGCCCCAGGCGAAGGCCAATTCTTCATCGTCTCTCACCTAGATTAGAATATTAAGCTCATAAATGGTCTCTTGCTTCAGCTCTTCTGCCTTCCCCAAATTAACTCTCCACAGCACTGAAGAAACCATCTGTTTAAAGTGTAAACACATGACTAGTCCCTCCAGCAGCTCCCTTGTCTGCTGTAACAGCTTACAGACTCTAGTTTACAGACCAATATCATTTTTTTTAAAATTAGAAACTTATGGAAAGATCTCAAATTTACAGGTTGCTAAAGAAGGATAATTTTTTAAAGTTATCATCTTCTGTTATAATCCTTTCTTCTTATTAGTGCATATTAATTACACAGAATAACAGGTTCGTTGTGGGACTGTCACACAGTACATGCATATGAAATACACTGATTATTTCCACTTCCTCTTTAACCTCCTCTTAACCTCCCCTCCCTGTGTTACTGATTCTCTTCTCTCAGTAGTCTCCCTTCTACTTTCATTTCATCTTTGTTTTTCTAGATTCCACTTATGAGGAAAAACACATGATGCTGTCTTTCTGAGCATGGCTTATTTCCATTGTCATAAAGATCCCCAGTTCTATTTATTTTCCTACCAATGACATGATTTCCTCCTTATTCTCCCTCTTGTAATATTTCTTCCTTTTATTTCTATGGTACTGGAGATTGAAACCAGGGTCTTCACACTGAGCTATATCCCTAGCAGAACCAGAATCTCACTAAGCCACTGAGATTTTACAGATGTGTGCCCCCATGCCCAGCTTTTTCCTCATAAGTGAATACTATTCCATCACATACACATATATATGAATATATATGTGTTTATGAATATATATATAGATGCAATCTTCTTGTTCTTTATAAGTGAATACTACTCCATTGCATATATTTTCTTTATTCATTCATATGTTGAACACACAGAGGTTAATTCCATAACATGGCTTTTGTGAACTGCATTACAATAAACATGCATATGCAGATATGTCTATAGTGCACTGACTTTATTCCTTTCGGTATATTTCCAAGAATGCTACTGTTGGGCCATATGTGAGTCTTATTTTCAGTTTTTTGAGGAACACACATACTGATTTCCATAGTGGTTGTACTAATTTACCTTCTCATAAACAGCATGTAAGGATTCCTTTTTCCTGCCTCATAAGAATTTACTGGTTTTTATATTCTTGATGGTAGCCATGCTGAATGAAGTGAGATGGAATCTCACTGTAGTTTTGATTTTTAGTTTCCTGGTGGCTAAAGATGTTGAACATTTTTTTCTACAACTATTGGCCATTTGTACTCCTATCCATGAAAGACTTCTACAGTGAAAATTGGAGAACTGTGAAGAATTTGAAGAAGACATTAGAAATCCCATGTTCATGGATTGGCAGAATTATCATTGTGACCATATTGCCAAAACAATCTACAGATTTAATGAAACCCCACCAAAACACCAATGAGTTTCTTCATACAACTAGAAAAACAATGCTAAGATTCATAGGAAGGCATAAAAGACCTGCCTCCCAGTCTGAGACTCCAGCCTTCTAAAGAATTCCGCTTGCTCTAAAATGAATTGGTTATTTAGTCACCCTAAAGTAGCTCTGATTCCTTCCTTCTGTTCCAGATTTCTGATGGCTTAAGCCCCTCACTGTCCTTCAGGTACCATGACCTCCCACCAGATATTTCTGTTGTTGTAGCTTTCAGTTTGTATCACCCACCATGGTCACATTAGAGTTTATGGCAAAGCTGTTTGGGGAAAGTGGTATGACATATCAGCTCAGTGATTCTGGTGCCTACATCCTCACAGAGTTTCTAGTTAAGTAGTTCTTTCAGATTTCATGTAGTATCACCACCACAATTCTACCCTCACTGGATTCTACTTAGTCCAGAAACAGTGGGCTGACAGAGTTGAAGAACTAACAACAAAAGTGCTCAGAATTCTCTCTTACTTTTGCTTTTCTGAGTCAAGCTAGAAGTCTCAAAAAATGAGCTCATTCCCAAAATATTCTGCACTCTTTCAAAAAATAGATCTCTGGAACCTACCGATCTTCTGGACATACCTAACAAGTTTGACTACTGTGGGATGTATATTCACTGAAGAGGACATTTCTCCTTGATGTTAGGTCAACCAGTAGCTCTTTCTTGGTAACTCTAGGCCAATTCCTTCTCAAATCCTAATTTTCAGACACAGTAAAAATCATTTTAAACAGCTTCTAAGTTGGCACTGTAAAAATTAAATTCTTTTCCTTAGCAAACAGTATTAGATGATTACCATCTTTCAAATTTTAAGTTATTGGTGAGTAGTCTTATAGTCTAAGTCAGGCTCTTCAGTGGACAGAGAGGTAGACAAATAAGAGAACAGTCAGTAGTCATGCCTCCTCTTCCAATAGTATTTATTCTAAGAACACCCCTATTCCAGAGCAGCATGCTTCCCTCTCACTGCCACCTCCTATTCTTTTTGATCCAACTCATGTTTCCCTGACTCACTGCAAAATCCACCTTATTTCAGCAGTTCCTCCTCCGTTTCTAAAGCAAGAAATAGGAACTCTCTCCACACTTCCCAATTTTTCACTGTTACCCATATTGGGAAGCCAAGGAAAGTGGTAAAGTTTCAGTATATTTTTAGGGATTCACAGCACAACTTGTCACTGAAATTCCCCCCAGAGAGTTGTGAGCTCCAGTCTAGAAATTTGCCTCATTACTCAAACCTGGCTTTATTAATTTTTCTCATATTTTGTCTATCTCTGTCCACATCTTCATCTGCTGGAATTTGTGCTCCTGAGTCTCTCTCCATTAAATAAAAAGGATTCCATCCAACGCTTCTTCTATCTTCCATTTTTACCTAGATCCAAGGTAAACAGAAATACAGGACGTGACTGAGATAAGGAAAAACTAATCTTGCATTCTAAAGAAATTTTTGAACTATTTTACAGATAACTTTCTTTACCATGGTGTTTATTCATGGATATTATAAGAACCCCATGAGACAGTGCTGCTAGTTCTCTGGCAGGGATAAAGAGCAGGATGCTGTGGAAGTTATTTTCAGGGCTGCTATTACTTCTGCTGCTGCTACAACTTCAAGTAATGATAGTGATGATGAAGATGCTAATAATAGTAATAGTACATTTCAATTTGTTGAACTCAAATGCTTAATATTTCCTCACATGAATGCTGGTAAGTACTCACTACTCTCTCCACTTTTCAGATTCAGAAATTGTAAAGGCAAATAAAGTAGTAGGACAATAACTCAAATTCTTTGTCATCAGCCCTAGTGGGCTTCTGTTTGACTCGACAATAAAATCACCACAGCAATGAATAGGAATAAATACTGTAGACAGTTTACTCTTTCTTGTCTTTTCTTATCTTTCTCCATTTTTTTACATCACCTAAAATAGCAGTCAGCAGTTACTACAATGTTATGTAAAACACATCCACAAATAGAGAAACAAAAAAATCAATACCTTAACACAATAATCATGGATTCTCATACGCATGCCTGGAGGTGAGATAGGATCTGTTGATTTGAAATGAGTTGGACCAGTCTTCACTCAAAGTGCAAACTCCATCCAAATCTTCCCAGAACAGAGACCCAGGGACATGTGTACTTGTGAAATTAATGGAAGTGGTTTTTTAAAAAGCCTACTATACAATATAGTTCAAGGTACCACATCTGCTGACATCCCATTGGCCAAACCAAGCTCCATGGCCAAGACCAACTTTGATTTACATTGAGGCCACAGAAAGTGATGAGTAATACTAATAGAGGTAGAGAATTCTGACCAATGATCTCACACACCCTCTGTACCATAGAAAACAAAAAAGCAAAGGAAGAATTGACCAGAAATATGGAAACTAATTCCAAGATCATGGAAATATGTGGCAGCACAAGTTAGAATGAAGTGGCTAAGAAAGACAGAATTGGAAATCCCAGGGGGAAACACTTTAAAATAAGAGAAATGAGTGTCACTACTCAGCTTGGTCACTACTTTATTCTGGGAGCCAAAATAAAGGTTTACTTCTTGTACATGAAGTTCTTGTACATGAACCTTGAAAGCCTGACCCTAGTAGAAGATTCAGACATATCAAGTAGGGATCAGAATTTCCCAATGCCACAAAAAAGAAGGTTAAAAAAATCCTTTCCAAACATTTCCCTTTCTTTATTGTCTGTATTCTCTAGCTTGAAATATATCTCCAGAACTGTGACTAAACTGAAGCATCAACACTTATAAAATTCAGGTTTTGTTAGCTTCCCAAAACTAAGAAAGTCTTAATTTCCTTGTCACTATGTAAAATTTTTGGTTAGATGAAATCAAGGCAATTTATTAAATCAGAGAAACACCAATAAGCTCAAAAACTTTAGTAGCTTATTACAAAACATCAAAAGTGGTCAAGCATGACTCACCACTTGGTTTTCTCTTGCAATGTCCATAATGATTTGTGGTTTCCTGTTGTTTTCCCAAAAATTCTCTCTGAAATTAAACTATATACTAATTTTTTCTTGGAAAGTAAATATTTAATTAACTATTTAAAATACAGTGATAGCCCCAGATGATTAGTGGGTAGCCTCCGTGAAGCTCAGATGTTGGTAAAACAGCTGTCCATTCTGTTTAACATCTCAAAGTGTCATTTAGTATTGAAATGATTGGATTTTAAAACTTTGGTTTATAGAGAAACAGTATGGTTTTCTAGAAAAATCTGTGCTCTCTCACCATTAACTAGCTCTAAAATTTTGTGCCACTCATGTATGTGCATTGAAAGGTTTATGACAACTTAGCCCCAGCCAACATCTATAAAATATTTTCAATTCCTCTATTTTACCCTTGACTCTAGCATTTTCCTCTTCTTCTCTCCCACCTTGTTGCCTTTGCATCTAATTATTTTGAAAAGAAATATGTCCCTTTCTTTGCAGACTAAGCCATGGAAAACCTTTCTTTAATTTCAGAAGAGCCTTCAAGGCATTTTCCAAAACAAAGTACCATTTATTTTGAAACAAACTTTTTCACAGAGCTAGTGTATTAAAGTCCTTATTTTTAATAGAGGAACAATTTTTTCTTCCACATACATAAGTATTATATACTCTCAATGAATTTATTCAATAAATGAAAGATATTTATTATTTTTACATCTACCATGTTTTAAACACCAATGTAGCTTAAACATTTTATTAATTATCATTTCATTCTAAATAGCATGTATGAGAAAAGAAAGGAAGGAAGGAAGGAAGGAAGGAAGGAAAAGAAAGAAAGAAAAGAAGAAGAAGAAAAAGAAAGAAAGAAAGAAAGAAAGAAAGAAAGAAAGAAAGAAAGAAAGAAAGAAAGAAAGAGGGGTAAGGAAGGAAAGATGTCCAGGACCAGACTGCTCATAAGTAAGAAAACTGAGTTTTAACTCCTCCTCCAATTCATCTGAGTTCAAAAGCTTATTTTCCTACCTACAAAACAAGAGGTTAACCACATAATTTCTGAAGTTCTTTGACAGCCAGATAGCATAAGGGAAAATCAGAAGTACATGCAGAGTATGCAGAGACAAAACACAACCACCACGCCCAGCATCGACCTTACAATTTAGGGAGCCAAGAACCTGCAGAGGGGAGTTAGGATTGTGCAAAGTGAGTCCTGCCACCCCAAGGCGGGCTCCTAGAGAGCTGGCAACCTGCACTCCTGGCAATTGAGCTTCTAGCTAGCTACTGGGTACACTGGACCAAGTCCCGGAAGCTCCACCACCTTCATGCACCATGCCCAGTGGCCTTCTCTCAGTTTGGGAGGCAGAGGCCGAGCTGGGGGACTGACGGCCCGGTAGATCATACCCGCCCCCCCTAGGACACAGGACTGTGCCCTAGGTTCCGCGGGCTCCAGTTCACGATGCTCAGCATCCGCCTTACAATTTAGGGAACCAAAAGCCTGCAGAGGGGAGTTAGGACCATGGGAAGTGAGTCCTACCACCCCAAGGCAGGCTCGTGGAGAGCTGGCCACCTGCGCTCTGGGCAATTGAGCTTCTGGCTAGCTACTGGGTACACTGGACTGAGGCCCAGAAGTTCCACCGCGTAAGTGCATCACACCCAGCGGCCTTCTCTCAATTCGGGAGGCAGAGGCTGAGCTGGGGGCCTGACAGTCTGGTGTGGGCTGGCCCGGGGAGAGCTTAAAACCAGCACTCCCGGAGGTTGAGATCATACCCACTCCCTAGGACACAGTACTGTGGCCCAAGGTTCCGCAGGCCCCAACTTACAAGGCCCAGCTTCCACCTTTCAATTTAGGGAGCCAAGAGCCTCTGGGGGAGCCACCGCTGCTCCAGTAACTGAGGGTGCAGGAGGTCATTCGCCACACATCCAGAGCAAGCTTTGAAACACCACTCAAAGCAAGGAAATATAGAAAAATGAAAAAAAGGAAAGACCAAAAGGCAGGTTCCAAACTCCAGCCCACACCAAGAACGCTTAGAAGCCATGTACATAGAAGAAAAAAGAAGCCATACACCTGAAATGTCTGAAATGATATCAAATGAAATAAAGATGCAACTAGGGGAAGCTATGGAGAAATTCAAATCAGAAATACAGGCCAAGGTAAAAGAAGAAATGATAAGAGTAGTGAAAGAAATAGTGATCACATCTAGTGAAGACAAGCTAAAAAATTAGAGGAACAAAGCAAACAGATAGAATCCCTGAATGAACACTATAAGAAACAAACAGAATACATAAGGCAGATGAAAAGAGATATACAGGAAATCAAAAATTCTATTGAAAGCTGTAAAAACTGCCTCAATGAAAGTGAAGATAGAATTACAGACCTTAAAGATAATATCACAGCTAGTAAACAGGAAAGGAAAGATCTTTTAAAAATAACAAAGAATCAGGAAATAATTCAACAGCTACAAGATGATGCAAAAAAATAACATAAGCTTAATAGGGATAAATGAAAAAGAAAGGGACAGCACAAATGATATCAAGAGGATTTTACAGAAGTAATAGCGAAAACTTCCCAAATATGAGAATGGAAACTGACATTTGGATTAGTAAAGCATATAGAACTCCAAATAGCCATAACCAAAATAAAACTACACCCAGACACATAATAATCACCATCCCAGAAATCCACCATAAGAACAGAATACTAGAAGCTGTTAGAGAAAAGACAGATCGCCTATAAAGGAAAACCTATCAGAATCACAGCAGACTTCTCAACACAAACAATGAAGTCAAGAAGAGCATGGAGTGAAGTATTTCAGATCCTAAAGGAAAACCACTTCCAACCCAGACTGACGTACCCTGCAAAACTATCCTTCAAAATGGATGGAGAAATAAGATACTTCTGTGACAAAACACAGCTGAAGAACTTAATTAGCACCAAACCAACCCTACAAAGAATATTGAAAGACATTCTAGTTACACATGGAATAAAACCAATAAGCAAGGAAGACAATTAAACAGAATGGAAAGATAAAGATACAACAGCTGAAAGATAACATGTCAACAATAAACCAATATGTAACAGTTATAATCATTAATGTAAATGCCTCAACTCACCAATCAAAAGAAACAGGCTGGCAGAATGGATCAAGAAACAACATCCAACCATATGCTGTCTACCAGAAACCCATCTAACCCAAAAGGAAACTAATAGACTGAAAGTCAAAGGATTGAAAACAATACCTCATGCAACAGAAAACCACAAAAAAGTGGGAGTAGCCATCCTGTTTGCAGACAATGTGAATTTCAAACCAAGAATGATCCAAAGAGATAAAGAAAGTCACTACATACTAGTTAGGGGAAAACTTCAAGAGGTAGAGATAACAATTTTAAATATATATGCACAAAATTCCAGAGCACCCAGCTATATAAAGCAAATACTAACAGAAATGAAAAGTCAAATAAGCAATAACACAATTATAACAGGAGACTTTAACACACCATTGACACAGAAGGACAGATCAACTAGACAGAAAATCAGCAAAGACATAGCAGAACTGAATCACACCTGTGAACAAATGGACTTGATAGACATATACAGAGTGTTCCATCCAACAGCATCAGAATATACATTCTTCTCAGCAGTATATAGGACATTCTCTAAAATAGACTGTATACTAGCCCACAGAACATATTTAAGTAAATGCAAAAGAATTGAAATTATCCCATGCATGTTGTCGGATCATAGTGCCATGAAATTACAAATTAATGATAAAAGCAACTGCAAAAACCTCACAAACACATGGAAACTGAGTAATACACTCATGAGCAACCAGTGGGTCACAGAGAAAATTAAAGAAGAAATTAAACAATATCTACAAGCAAATGAAAATACAAACATAACTTACCAGATTTTGTGGGATGCAATGAAAGCAGTCCTAAGAGGAAATTTATTGCATTGAGTTCCCAGATCAGGAAGACTGAACAAACACAAATAAACAACCTGATGCTACAACCCAAACATCTAGAAAAAGAAGAGCAAGCCAAACCAAAAGAAAAAAGAAGGGAGGAAATTATAAGATCAGAGCAGAAATTAATGCAATAGAGACTAATAAAACAGTACAAAGGATCAATGAATCAAAGAGTTCCTTCTTTGAAAGAATAAATAAATTTCATAAGCCCCTGGCCAACCTTATTTTTAAAAAAGGAAAGAAAAAACTTAAATTCATGCAATAAGGAATGAAAAAGGTGAAATAAACACAGACTCTGTGGAAATACAGAAGATCATCAACACCTATTTTGAAAAGCTCTACTCTCATAGGTTCGATACCACTGAAGAAATAGACAGATTCCTAGATACATATGAACTACCAAACCTGGATCAGGAAGATGTAAAACTGCTGAATAACCCAATTTCTATGACTGAAATTGAAAATGTAATTAAGTTATTGCCAGAAAAGAAGAGTCCAGGCCCAGATGGATTCACTGCAGAATTCTACAAGAAATTCAAAGAAGACTTAATTCCGACACTCCTCAAACTTTTCATTAAAGGGAAGCAATTCTTCCTAAGTCATTCCTGGAAGTAAATATCACTCTAATACCAAAACCTGAAAAAGACCCAACTAAAAAAGAGAACTATCGGCCAATCTCCCTAATGAACATAGATGCAAGAATTCTCAATAAAATATTGGCAAACAGGATGCAGCAAATCATCAAGAAGATTATACACTACAACCAAGTGGGATTCATCCCAGGAATGCAGGGATGGTTCAACATACATAAATCAATAAATGTAATCCACCTTATCAATAGAGCCAAAAGTAAGAACCACATGATCGTCTCTATAGATGCAGAAAAAGCTTTTCATAAGGTCCAACATTCATGATAAGAGCCTTATATAGAATTGGAATAGAAGGTCTTTACCTCAATATGATAAAGGCTATCTATGACAAACAGCCAGCATCATATTAAATGGTCAAAAACTGAAAGCCTTTACCTTAAAATCAGACACAAGACAAGGAAGTCCCCTATCACTGCTCTTATTCAACATACTACTGGAAATACTAGCCAGAGCAATAAGACAGGGAAGAGAAATAAAAGGAATAAAGATAGGAAAAGAGGAAGTTAAATTATCATTATTTGCAGATGACATGATACTTTACATAGACGATCCCCAAAACTCCACTGAAAAACTAGATATAATAAATAAATTCAGCAATGTAGCTGGATGCAAAGTCAATACTCAAAAATCGATAGCATTTCTATACACTAACAACAAAAGTACCAAGAGAGATATAAGAGAAGCCACACCCTTTACACTAGCATGCAAAAAAAAGAAATACTTAGGAATTAATCTCACAAAAGAAGTAAAAGAGCTATACAGTGAAAATTATAACACCCTGAAAAAGGAAATTGAAGAGGACCTCAGAAAATGGAAAGACATCCCTTTTCATGGATAGGAAGAACAAACATTGTGAAAATGGCCATTCTCCCAAAATTACTATACAGATTCAAAGCAATCCAATCAAAATACCATAACATACCTCATAGATCTAGAGAAATCACTCCTAATATTCATCTGTAACCAGAAGAGACCTAAAATAGCAAAGGCAACTCTAAGCAACATAGGCAAGGCAGGAGGCATCACAATCCCTGACTTGAAAGTATACTACAAAACTACAGTAATAAAATCAACATGGTACTGGAATAAAAACAGACCTGAAGATCAGTGGAATAGATTGGAAGATACAACCACAACCACAAACACACTCAACCACCTTATCTTGTATAAAGGGACCAAACATGTTCACTGGAAGAATGACAGTCTCTTTAATAAATGGGGCTGGAAAACTTGGCTATCCATATGCAGAAGACTAAAACTAGACCCATACCTATCACCATGTACTAAACTAAAATCTAAATGGATCAAAGATCTATATATTAAAACAGAAACACTAAATCTTCTGGAAGACAAAGTAGGTAAAAATCTCAAAGATATAGGGGCAAGAAGAGAATTCATGATCAAAAATCAAACTACATGGGAAATACTTCCCAGAGTCAATAACTGGGACCACATCTTATTAAAGAGTTTCTGCCCATCGAAAGATATTTTCAGCAGAGTGAAAAGAAAACCCACAAATTGGGAAAAAATCTTAATGGACAGTCCCTCAGACAAAGGACTTCTGTCTACAACTTATAAAGAATTAAAAAAATCAGACCCTTGAAATTCAAAGACCCAATCCAAAAATGGGCATCTGAAATGAATACATGGTTCTCAGATGAAGAAATATGAATGGCAAATAAATACATGAAAAAATGTTCCATTATCATTAGTCATGAGAGAAATGCAAATTAAAACCACACTGAGATTCCATCTCACTCCAGAAAGAATGGCCAGGATAGAAAAAACTACCAACAACAAGTGCTGGAGAGGCTGTGGGGAAAAAGGAACTCTTCTGCACTGTTGATGGGAGTGTAGACTGGTGCAACCGCTGTGGAGGTCAGTCTGGAGATTCCTCAAAAAGCTTGGTCTGGAAGTCCCATTTGACCCAGCTATTCCACTTCTAGGCATATTCCCAGAAGAACTGAAAACATCAAGCCACAGTGATATATGTGCACCCATGTTTATAGCAGTACAATTTGTAATAGCCAGATCTTGGAAACAACCTAAGTGCCCATCAACTGAGGAATGGATAAAAAAGTTGTGGCATTTTTATACAATGGAGTACTACTCAGCTATAAAGAATGATCACATCGAGATATTTATAAATAAATGGACACAACTTGAGACCATACTCATAAGCAAAATAAACCAAACTCACATGTGTAAATACCATATAGTCTCCCTAGTATGAGAGTTGGTAAGAGTATATAAGATTTTGTGGTAATCATGAGTCCCCATCTCATAGTTTTGAAGCCTTTCAATGTTTTCATTCATCCCTTGGAATGGTCTTATTCTGTTTTGTTTGACTTTATTATGCATGATGGTATGAACAGCTGTTTTGAGCAAAACAAAACATCACAACAGCTATTTCTGATTTAATATTGTCCTTCTTAGAGGTCCTACCATGCTTCTATTCTATTACCATTGGTTCTATCTATCACATTGTGTCTTATTGGGATTTGAATATGTGTGATAGTATAAACAAAATTTTTTTTATCAAAAATGAGATATTATAGTACCCATTGATCATTCTCCTATTTGGTTCAGAATGCTCTGTAATTCTTTCACTCTTTGAATGGTTTTATATTATTTTGTTAGGTTTGATATTATTGTATTTGAAACTATGCTCAACTATAGCAGAGAAAGAGATATTGTGATAGTTACTGTTAATGTCCGGTTGTCTTAACTGTGTTGCCTATATTGTCCTGTTCTGATCTGCTCTGTTCTGCCCTCTTTTGTTTTATTGTCTCTAAAATAAAATTTAAAAAAAGAAGAGACAAAACACAAGGACCGGCATTACTTTGTAACAACCTGTGCTGTATTAATCCTTCTGAACAACCTAATCACTTCTTAAATGTCCTAGCACCTCTCAACACCATTAAATTGCAAATTAAAGTTGCAATACATCAAATGTTGGGACATACACTTAAATTATAATACCTTTAAAGGTATAAATCCACTCTTACCTTGCTGTTCCAAATCAGGTGCATATTAGATTTCACCTATGGGCTATAGATTGCTGATCCTTCACATGGAGAGTCCGCAGATACAAGATACACAATGGTTTCTGAGTGGGCCTTGGAATCTGCTTCAGGGCTTCAAATTGAGACTCTCAGATGTGGATTTTATGACCCCTCACCTTTCCAATGGTGTGTGGGTCTTTAGTTTCTTATACTAAAATCCTTCAGGCTTGAGAGATACAATGACCTGTACTTTAATGA
The DNA here is from genome assembly GCA_004027295.1 of Dolichotis patagonum. Classification (NCBI taxonomy): domain Eukaryota; kingdom Metazoa; phylum Chordata; class Mammalia; order Rodentia; family Caviidae; genus Dolichotis; species Dolichotis patagonum. The sequence goes on along the minus strand of PVJX010033488.1, from coordinate 4,492 downwards.
CCCCACTCCGGCTCTTAGAACATTTAGTTCTGGCAGTAGATTCAGGAAAGCTGAACCTGAATGAAGGGAATTTGCTGTTGATTCTCTGATTTTTTCAGTACAAAGCACATCTTTGTTGCTATACAAGATGGAGTGGCATAATACTTTTCTAAATTTCACATTTAATTTCTGGAAATTAAGAACTTACAGAAAAGTGTTGAAAGACCATACAGCTCTTTTAAGAAAATGTTCTAGTAGCAAGTCTAACAACAGGAACTTGGAGCTGGCTGGATTCACAAGACTGATGCTTACAGATGGGAACTGTTTAGACTGTCATACATAGAGAACCAAAAGACATCTATGACTGAGAGTATTTTTTCCTTATAGCTATAAAGATTTCTGAAACTCAAAACCAAAACTGAATCCTGTGGGGTAGCTACACAAGCAATGAATGTTAACTGAACTCACAGTTCATTTGTCAAGCCTCTTAAAAAAAAGTGAGGGTGCTAACTAGAAAGAATGAGACCCTGAAAAGTGGTATGGAGTTCTTGGGGAGATTCCAAAGGAAAGGGTAGACCATTACTCTCCAGTTAGTGACAGCTGCAGGCAGATGCTGAGCAGATAGTGCATGGGAGGCACACAGTAGCATTTGGAAAGTTCTTGAGGGCTCCCCACTTCAGTGCTGCTAGCTGAAACTGCAGCAGTGGTCTTCTCGATCCACTCTAAAAATATGAAATCTCTATTCCCCTCTATTAAATCACAAGATGCAACTTTCAATGCCTGAATGAATACTAATTGATACAATGATTAAATGCTAGTTGGTTGGTCAAAAATGTAAGGAAATTTGTTAACTACTAAGACAGTTCACTTCAAAGCAATGTTAAACAAAAAAAGATGGCATGTACATGAAAAGTAAGCAATGTTACTAAACCACGTAGGAATAAGTGGATGTTGTTGAAGATTCCCAGCTATATGTACCATAAAACATATTTTAGGACTGCTGTGTATTTACTAAAATGTTACTCAAGATGCTCTGGATTATGAAGTTTTGGTTCTTCACTATAGCTCAAGTCTCTGCCCCATTGCCTCACACACCTGAAAATTCAGTAAATGTTTATTTAGTATTTGACTTCATCTGAACAAGATAGATCTCTCCCTGCCTAATTGTTATTTTCAATTTAAATTGATTAAAATTAATATTTTCAGCAATAGTCAGTAATTTAACATAATTACACTGGAAGTTTCCTGTCTCACAGCAGAGAGGATTCTGAATTCATTTATTTCATTTAATCTGAAGTAGTGCAACTTTTCTTCCTGTTTTCAAATGTGCATGTTTCTAAATAAGAGAATTTTAAAATTTAGATATATTAAATTAGATGGCAACTTGTGTCCTAAATGTATGGTAATGTATTTTGGAATGGGAAAAACACTGTGTTTCCACTGTCAAGATTATTTTCTTTGCTTCAAACATAATACACTCTGATTTCAAACTAAATGAATTTTTAAGGCATACTTTTCCTAGAAATTAGCTTTATGTGCTCAAGTCTTTGGAGACGTATCTATTGAATATTTTTAAATTGCATTTGAAAAACTGTAATATAAACACTTCAGTTGTACATTTCACACTATGTAGTTATTATAAAGCTTCTTTTGTGAAGACTTATTCAACTAGTGGGTAATATTTAAGGGGCTTTTGTTTCTAATAAAGCTTAAGAAAGGATATATAAAAGAGAAATACTATACCCATCAGAATTTCTAGATTCTCAAATATAAATATCTTATGGAAACTAACTGGCAAACTTGTGAACTATTAGCTAATAGAATACTTAGATAAAGTCTTATAAAATAATAGAGAAATAAAAATAAACATGAGATGTCAAAAAAGTAAAATAAAACCAAATATGATTCTTGTGTTTCTTAACATTCAGAATTATTTCAAGTGAGAGTAGGAATTTTGAAAGTAAGGACTTCACTTAATTTACCACTTTATTTAAATCACAGAGTAACTGCATAAGAATGCCTCTCAAAAACTGAATAAGTTTCTTTGAACAATGTAGGCATAGATAAATAATATTTTTATGTTTTATTTTACCTTTTTTCCCACTTCACCCTTACTCATTAAAGATTGCTTTTTTTTTAATTTTAAGGACTTGAACTCTGTTCCACGGTGTTATCATGACCACCTCTCCTAGCAAACATGGAAACCTTTCTCTGCATTGTCACTTGGATGCCTTTCTTCCACTCTAAACTGAATTTGAGGTCTTTTCCTGCTTCTGATTCACTCTATCTCCAGCTTCAAGATCACACCAATGTGCCCCTGACTTAGTAGGCATCATCACTATCTGTGAACTATAACACAGTCTTCCTTTATATCTGTCTCTCTACTCTCTAGCTCCAGTCATCACAGAGTCCCATGAATTTTATTTCTAAAATCCTTCTAAAGCTCTTTGGGACCCGAACCTCTCGGACCCGCAGTGTGGCCCGGGCCATTTGGATTGAAAGTCTGCACAGACCTGCATCTCAGCACAACTGTTTGGGACTGGTAGGCCCGCCCTTCATCCACAGGGAACTGCCTGGAGACCGGCATCTGGGCCAGGTCTGTTTGGGCCCGTAGCCCCGCCCTTCAACCCCAGGAAGTCTCCCAGAAACCAGCATTGCGGCCTGTCTCTTTGGGACCCGAACCTCTCGGACCCGAAGAGTAGCCCGGGCTATTTGGATTGGGGATATTATGAAGATTGGCATATTGGCCAGGTCTGTTTGGGACCGGGAACTTTGCAGAAACCAGCATTTTGGCCTGACTCTTTGGGACCTATAGACCCACCCTTCACTCACAGGGAACCTCCTGGAGACCTGTCTGGGACAAAGCATGGTGGCCTGGCCTGCCTGAGATTCCACAGGCTCTGGGTTCACCATACCCAGCATTTGCCTTACAATTTAGGGAGCCAGGAGCCCACAGAGGGGAGTTAGGACCCTGTGAGGAAGCCAAGAGCCTGTGGGGGAGCCACTGCCCCTCCAGGAACTGAGGGTGTAAGAGGTAATTTGCCACACATGCAGAGAAAGCTTTGGAACACCGCTCAAAGTAAGGAAATATAGAAAAATGACAAAAGGAAAGACCAAAGCGAGGCTCAAAGACCTAGCCCTCCTCAAGAAAGCTTAGAAGCCGTGTACATAGAAGAAAAAAGAAGCCATACACCTAAAATGTCTGAAATGATATCAAATGAAATAAATATGCAAATAGGGAAAGCTATGGAGAAATTCAAATCAGAAATACTTGCCCAGGTAAAAGAAGAATTGATAAAAATAGTGAAAGAAATAGTGAACGCATCTAGTGAAAACACAGCTAAAAAATTAGAGGGACAAAGCAAACAGATAGAATCCCTCAAAGAACAATATAAGAAACAAACAGAATGCATAAAGCAGATTCAAAGAGATATACAGGAAATCAAAAATTCCATTGAAAGCTGTAAAAATCGCCTCAATGAAAGTGAAGATAGAATTTCAGACCTCAAAGATAAGATTGCAGCCAGTGAGCAGGAAAGACAAGATCTTTTAAAAATAACAAAGAATCAGGAAATAACAATTCAACACCTGCAAGATGATGCAAAGAAAAATAACATAAGATTAATAGGGATAAATGAAAAAGAAGGGGACAGCAAAAATGATATCAGGAGGATATTTACAGAAGTAATAGCTGAAAACTTCCCAAACATCAGAAGAGAAACTGACATCTCGATAAGTGAAGCATATAGAACTCCAAACAGCCATAACCAAAATAAAACTACACCCAGACACATAAGAATCACCATCCCAGAAATCCAACATAAGAATAGAATACTAAAAACTGTTAGAGAGAAAAGAGAGATCACCTATAAAGGAAAACCTATCAGAATCACGGCAGACTTCTCAACACAAACAATGAAATCAAGAAGAACATGGAGTGAAGTCTTTCAGATCCTAAAAGAAAACCACTTCCAACCCAGACTGACATACCCTGCAAAACTCTCCTTCAAAATGGATGGAGAAATAAGATACTTCCATGACAAAGAACAGCTGAAGAACTTCATGAGCACCAAACCAACCCTACAAAGAATACTGAAAGACATTCTAGATACACACAGGAGAAAACCACTAAGCAAGGCAGACAATTAAGCAGAATGGAAAGATAAAGACACAACAGCAGAAAGATAACATGTCAACAATAAACCAATATATAAGAGTTACAACCATTAATGTAAATGGCCTCAACTCACCAATCAAAAGAAACAGACTGGCAGAATGCATCAAGAAACAACATCCAACCATATGCTGTCTACCAGAAACCCATCTAACCCAAAAGGACACTCATAGACTGAAAGTCAAGGGATGGAAAACAATACTTCATGCAACAGGAAACCAAAAAAAAGCAGGAGTAGCAATCCTGTTTGCAGACAATGTGAATTTCAAACCAAGAATGATCCAAAGAGATAAAGAAGGTCACTACATACTAGTTAGGGGAAAACTTCAAGAGGAAGAG
>PVJX010033487.1:0-19648 GCA_004027295.1 Dolichotis patagonum | reverse complement strand
ACATGCTTCTCAATTAGCCTGTAGGGTTTGTCCTCCTTCCAGGACAGGGAAGACTCCCTGGGTAGAAGATGTCACACTGACTAAGCTGATGCTGTGTGTGCTCTTAGCCAAAAGGCCAAGAAGGAAGGTGGCCAATTGGCTGAAACTTATCTGTCAGTCAAATGGTTTGCCCGTGCTGGAAGCAGGGACTAGGAACCATAGGGCTCTCTGAGGAAGCAAAAGACAGAACAAGGGTTCAAAATGTAAGATAGGCCATTGAAAATGGAAGTAATGGTAGTATAATAACAGATGACAGTAAAAGGATTGTATTTAAACATTTCGAGCTATGTAACTGGTGAGGGTTACAAACACATTTATGTCATTAAAACTTCTTCTCAGGACAGATTTTGCTTTAAGAGAAAAGATATAGATTTTTTGGGGCCATCATTAGTATACATACTCTGACTGTCACATGATAGGCTCTCGTCCCTTCCTTCAAGCAAGATTCCAGTTTTGTTCCAGCTCCTCCCTGGGAAACATGTATGACTCACTGATGATTGCCTCTTCAGCTTAGCAGATGCTCTGAGAAGCTGATGAGAAGCTGATGAGCACTGGTATTCCACCATAACTCTTGCTGGTCTGTGGTGGACACATGACAAAGTTGGGCCAATCAGAGGCAGGGAAAGGTTTTGATTCCACTTGGAGAGATTCTCTTTCAGCTGGACATGAAAGAGTCCTGGGTTTGTGTCTCAGTTGCCACTGGCAGGACCCCTGCAACCAAGAGCCTGAGGACAAGGCTTCCACATACAGAAGGTTAGGACCAGAAGAAATGCCCAAAGCTGGGCAGCGGCCCTGACTGTGGAGTGCCTTAAACTGGCCCTGCCTCAGACTTCTATCAAGTGAGACAACATACTTCCAGCTTAGACAGGCCACTTGGAGTTGGAATTCCTGAAAGGATACAGGAATATCATCTTACAAGGAAGAGACCATCATGGAGGGTAATGTGTGCTGCATTTTTATGGGAATGATTCTTATGTAATTGTACCATAGATGCATGTCTTTGGAAGCTGCCTGCCTTAGCAAGGTTCCTGGGCACTGAAGAAAACTAAAGGTCTGGACTTTCATGGATTAGAGTTTACTCCAACATATAGATAAGTTTAAGATTCATTTTAATTAGCTTACTGTTTCATTTCTTTGGGCCATAAAATGAGTCATTCATATTTGTTTTTCAGAGATGCACTGAAAAATAATAATCTCCACAAAATTTTTAAAAATCAAAAGTAAATGCAATATCATATAGTTATATATCAGTTTTATTTGTTAGATAGCTGGATTTGTCACTTAATTTTTTTTTACATCATGCATTTTGATGGAGTATCTTAACTTTAATTTATGGCTGATGTGATCCTGAAACATCTAAAAGGAAAATTCTTGAAGAATCTGATCAAGTCTTTCTTTCCCATCAAACCCTAACAGATCATGTTGTTTTAAGTAAAAAGTGAGACCCATAACTATGCACCAGGCTAGGAAAATTGCTTTAGTGCAGAGATTGAAAGGGCACTGACATGTGCAGTGGAGCAGAGGCGCCAGGCTGAAAGCTCATTTGCATGAGCCCCTGGTCCCCAGGCAGCCATCCCCGCCACCAGCAGAGCCCAGCTCCTTTTCTCCAGCGTCTGTGATATCCTCCAAAGGCTGACCTTTTATTGCAAATCCAGTGACCACGTTACATAATTTGTGCTGCATAGCGAATTGAGGGTCATCTGCTTATGTGAGGGCGAGGGGTAAACTGGCCCCTCCGGGTGTGCTCCAGCTGCCTTCCTCCTCCAGCTAAGACCCATCAGATGAGTGCTGTACCTGCCTGAGGCCGTGGCTCCATGATTTGCTTGGGAAAGGGATGCGTCTCTGAAATTAGGCAAAGTGTAAGAGAAACTAAATTTAGAACATCTCATTCCAAAGAGACAAAGACTTGTTTTTAGTATTGTGAAGATACTTCTAGAAATTTAATTTCTTTGAGTAACTCAGGGGAAAGTGAATATGTTATTGGTCCACATCTTTAGAAATAAAACTTTAGACAATCTTTATGCTTCAATTCTGTCTTTAAATAATTACAGTATCTTGATTTCAAATCCTTTCTTGTGCCAGGGGCTGGAGACACATAGAAGGATGGTCATGGTTCTTGTTTCCATGGTTCTGATGTTTGGAGGGAGAAGCAAACAAAATCAGACAATCATGTAGGCAAAGATAATATTAGCTTGTTTAAGTGCTACGATCAAAAGTTATATGGTACTGGTACAGCACAGAGAAAAAAAGATTGTGTCAGAGAAGGTTTCTAGGGAAGGTAACAAGGGAAAAGAAAGGGAAAGGATATAAAGGAAATGAAAAATCCTTTGCAAAGGCCCAGGGGGCAAGAAGGAAGTATCCTCTGAGGAGCTGAAAGAAAAGCAGCAGATGGGAGGGAAGTGCCAAGCAGCACAGTCTGAGTCTGCAGAGGACCTGCCGTTCAAACCAGGCCAGTTTAAGACTGTCTGATCCTAAGGACATTAGTTAGGTAGTGGTTTTCAGGTGGAAGCAGGCATGTGTGAAATTTGATTTAATCTAGATCATTCAAGTTTCAAAAGGAAGAAAGCGGATAAAGAGTAGAACTGCAGACATTTGTAAAGCTTTACTCATCATGAGAGTCTCCTTTCTCCCACCCCTCAAATATGAACTATGCTCTAGAACGTTCCCACATATGGTCACTGTCTTGGTGATCTCACCTAATTTTGTGGCTTTAAATGGTATTTATATACTGATACACCCATATTTATAGTTCAAACTGAGACCTTTCCCTTGCACTGCCAAACACAAAATGGTTCTTTAACTTCTGATGTCTAAAAGACACCTCACACATACCAGTTGCAAAGGTAGTCTCTTTCCCAAATTTGCTTTTCCCATGGTTTCCAAGGTAAATTATTGGCGACTTTGACTTGAGCAGTTTCTTGCAGTCATCCCTAATTCTTTTCTTTTTCTCACACTTCACATTCAACTCACCCTCACAATCGGGTCAGAATTGAGCCACTTTTCCTTGTCACCACCATTGTCCTGGCATGTCCAGCAACATCTCTTTCACTCTGGTTGTTCTAATTCCTCTCAATGCTTTTACAGTTTCCCCTCCATGTCCCACTCCCAGCCTTTTTACAATGCAGTAGTCACAACTGACATAAACTGCAAGGCTCATCACACAGTCCACGCTTGACACTCCACAGTGGCTCCTAATCTCACTCGGGGTCAGACCCAGAGTCTATGCAGCGCCCTTCAAAACCCTGCTGTTTATCATTTGCTGTGCACCTCATCCATTCCCCCTCTTACTTCCTCTGCTCTGGCTGCAGCTGCCTCCTCACTCTGAACATTTGAAGCGTGTGTTTCCACTCAGGCCTTTGAACTTACTGTTCACTCAGCCTGGAATGCTCTTCCCCTCACCCATCCCCTCTGCTTCCAGCCTTTACTTATGAGTCCCCACGAAACCATCCCTGTCTACCTGTAATTGCAGCCCTTTTCCACTCTGGACACTCTCATCCTCCTTCCCTGCTTGATTTTTCCCCATGGCTCTTATCACCTATAAATTTCATATATTTTACCTTGTGATAGTTTTCTCCTTGCTGTACTTTCCAGACGTGCACACTAGAATGTAAGTCCCAATGCTAGTGGGGATTCTTGTTAAAAGTTCTCTGTTGCTATATCTTCAGAATCTAAAGAGAAATATTTGGCACTAGAAGGCATCCTATAAATATGTGTAGTTGAAATAACTAATGTTTGCATTTTTTTCATTTAGGTGACTGTTTGCTGTGTGGAAAATGTTCAATAGATCTTTCCTAAGTGAATAAATAAAATGACTTAGCATGCATTTTGGATGTAAGCAATGGACTTAATCATCCATTGCCTCCTAAAATAAAGTGTTTAGCAACAAATTTTCTTAATTCACTTACATAATGTATGTTCAAAAATATTTTTGAATAGCAAATTTTTGAAGATTTTTTATTATTCTGTCTCTCATAATTGGTCATTTATTTGAATTCTTATACAGACATATTTTCTTTTCTTTTCTTTTCTTTTTTTTGTTCATTTATTTTCAAGGGTCCTTATTTCCACTCTGAGTTTGGTGAGCCTCAAACCTAAGAAACTGTTAGTTGTCACAGGATACAAGGGTGAATGAAAGAGCGAACGTATGAGTAAATGTAAACAAAGTGAAGCAGCTTTGCTGAGTTCCTCTGTTGTATTCATAGACCTCTCCTTCCCTATACATCCTGGGTGCAGGCTAAATCCTCTTCTAGAAAATCCAATATGGACACACGACTCTTTTTCAAGAAAGAAAACCATAAGAAAGAGATAGTGGCAGCACAAGGAACTGTCTCTCTAGTGAGATTCCCCAGAAGATGCACCTTGGGGTTACTGGAGCAGGGCAGGAAATACTGAGAAGAAGGACTAGTTAAGAATGCACATTCCGGGTTCTGCCCCAAATCTCCTGTGTCAGAATTCGAGGGTAAGTAATGCCAAAAAGAAGTGATTGTATAATCTTTACAAGCTTCTTCATTACTTTTGCACTAAAATTCCAGACCAGCACATCCTCTGAAACGGAGAACTGAGCTTTCCCTTAATGAGACTTTAGCCTCTAGGGTGCTGTCCATGGTGACGGAGAAGTTTCTGTAGCTCAAATGCAGAAAAGTACTCAGAAACTTAGCACAGACAACCATCTCCACTGGAGGTATCTGTTCCTGGACTAAGATGAACATAAAATATAGTTTTTAATATCCAGGAACTTAGAGGCAAGATTTCTGGATTCCTGTATTAAATAAACTTTAAGGAATATAAACAGCTTTATGGACTACAAAGAAGTTTTAAGAAATAGAAATATTGCTACTCTCGATTTGGAGTGGTTTGTGGTCAGTATAATCTTAGGGCCAGAAAATAGACTTGCATGGTTTACAGAACTAAAACCTTTTCTTTAGGAAGGAAGAAAGGGACCTGGTCATATTCTGACAGTAGGACTTACATAAGAGATTGGAAAGCCCATGATGGAGACACCATTCTCTATCCATTGGATAAACAGAGAGGATTCCGAAAAGTACAGAAACATGGATTTCAATCTGATATTATGTATATTTTCCAAATCACGAAATTTTTAAATGCTTATCTGAATTTTTCAGAAAGAAAAGTTTATAATCTCTTTCAGTGAACATCTTTAAAATGGAATAGCTCATCTGTAATATGAAGTTGTCTGGGTATTTGAGGGGAGATGTTGCTACAAAAGATATTACAACTGATACTATTTCAGGTCCTCTCTGAGCCCTATCTATGTAATCTGAAATATTTCAGCTAGTAATTTATAGATGATATGATGACACACAAGTTCTATGTAGAGAAGTGGGTAGAAATTTGGTGAAAAAAGCAAAATTTCAAAAGGACCCCTTTGATAATTTGCATTCCCTAAAGTGAAGGAAAAGAATAAAGTTTTGGTTTATATGACTTTGCTTCATTAATTTGATCTTTGGCAAAATGATATTCCTGATTTCCACTACACAGTGGCATATGAGATGGCAATTAATTATTTATATCTCTTGTTATTATCATCAGATTAACACAGTAGGTATATGTAATAAGCAAATGTGTTTGACTTTTCTACATTTACTTCTGATAGTCTGGAAGCAGACTCATTTCCTGAATTTCCTCATGTTTTCTGGTTTTTTCTATGATATAGCATTATGATCGCCATCATATTAAAAATCTAAAGTGTTAATGAACAGAGTGTTTAATCTATAAAATTAGAAGCAGTGATGGTGGACATGCTGATTTTTAAAATTATCTTCTTAGAAAAATATTTAAAAAATTTTAATTTCAATAATAGTTTTTCTAAATCATTAGGACATTTGCATTTATTTTTGTAGTGCTGGGGATGGAACTAAGCACTATACTATTGAGTTTCATCCTTAGGCCTGAAATTTGCATTTTTTTACTTTAATGCTTATGATTTAATGTGTTTGACCTTAAATTTGAGGAGCCCTGGAGAAAACATGTCTATTACTTAAGTCATTTATTTACAATAATTTGAACCAAGTGTATAACTCCCAGCCAAATGTTATTGGTAACCCTCATTTCAAAAACCCTTCAGATGTATGTCCAGGTGAGACATATAGTCATCTGAGTTTGTAAATTATGTTTCTAATTCAAGTTGCAGCAAAGCAGCGTCCTCTGATGTGGCTTAACCTTACGGAAGGGAAGACTGACTGATGAAAAGACACCTATGCTCTGTAGGGAAATTTCAGGGAATCCCAACCAAACTCGGAAGGCGTGTGGTTTTTATGTTGCACTGGTATCTCCAGAATGTGGTTTCCAGCAGGGTTCCCATGTTAGATAAAAACCCGGGTGCAGCATCTTTCTTCTCCCATTTCTGCCAGGTGTATGCTGAATCTTGACTACTAAATACTTTGTAATTAGAATGCCTTGGGCAATGGCTGTCATCTTACATATGTCAGGAAGGGAGGCAGTGTTAGCACGACTGTGCTCGTATCTTTAACATCCCCTGCCTTTGGACCCAAGCACAGCTGCCCAAAGGGCCTGTGTTTGATGCATGAACTATAGAAAGACCTCAGAAATGAATCTAATTATATCAGTATCTGAGTGCTTTGTGGAAGCTAGATGCATTATGTATAACCAAGACTGATCCACTATATAAGGAAAAAATAGTCCAATATAGGTACTGCTACTTTTTAAATAGCACTCTTCAATTTTTCAGTTTATTGTGTTTATTATCTGCCTTTCCAGCACTGGGATGTGATCTGCCAACAGGCAGAGAAATTTTTTTCTGTTTTTGCTAGAGAACTGGTTATAACACTTGAATGATGTTTGACACAAAATTAGGGGTAGATGAATGAATATTAGCTTTTAATATTAACCAGGAAATAGGATAGTTATAGGCAAACAGTATGTTTAAGCTATTTTAGCCAATATAATCAAGTGAGGGAAGTATGCTCTTCCTAAACTGTGTAATGACTCTATTATTATCAGAGATCAAATATGATCAAGAAAGAATGGAGAAAAAGATAATACATTATCTTTGAGAACTGTTGATCTAAAGAACTAAAATTTTCTAAAAGAAAACTGAATTTCAAAGTGCCTAGCCTTCAATGTAGATTCTTAATGATGTTTTTTATTGGAAAAGTAATGATGAAATAAATTACATCAATAGGATGTGATTTCCTAACGATTTCATTGCAAACTTCAACCTGTGATTTTGATAGTGAACACTGGGATATCATATCTACAAACTTACCCTGTTACTCTCTTCAAATACACAGCACACAGATTTTCCCGTTAATTAATGAAGGTCAGGAGAAAGTACAGGAGATGAAGGGTGAAGGAATGGAGAAGGTCATGGAGTCACAAAAACGAATCCCAGAATTTCACCATAGAACTCCCAGGTGAGGCAGAGAACAGTAGAGCTTTATAAAAGATATTAGTAACTTGAATGAAATTGATGAGGATAATTTTAGCATTTATTCCTAACCTTTTCAATAATGAGTTCACATGTTTCCTCATAGAGATCTACTTCTTTATTCTTCCTTCTGGTCCTTTCCAGAAATGATCTAATGTTGCAGTTTCATTGTTTTGAGCCTTCAAGTTAGAAGTCTACATTCTAAACTCTTCTGAAATTGAAACATGATGTGCATTGCATATTGACACATATTATGTCACGTATTATAAAGCAATGAGAGATTTGGAAGTTTGACGAATTCCTATCCTCTTTCTTTTAAAATATAGGGGACAAAACCTTTATGTTTTTAGGCTCACACAGGCAAACGCAAGTCAAGAGTGCTTTGTATAAAGGATTTTTACCATTAACTTCGGTTACATTTGTCTGGTGAGGATCTGATTGACTGAGGGAAGAAAATAGCTCTCTTGGGTCCCCCAAAACCCTGGGGATATCTCAGGTTACATTTAGGAGGTCAGAACTCCTTGATGGTACTATTGTGAATCGACATAAGATGGAGAAAGAGTAATGTGTCACACAGTCTGGGATATAGCTCAGGACATTGCTCTGAGCATAATTTTTTTTTAAAGAGAAAGAAGACATCACTTTATTTTGTTTGAATCTTACTGTTTTCAACACTATGCCAAGAAATGAAGGAAAACTTGACAGATTTTTTTTATGCAGAAAGAATCTCTCAGAATTATTTGCGGGTAGTTCTACTTTCCAATTTGTTTTGGTATTCTAACAGGGTATTTGGCATCAGTGGCTTAGAAATATAATTGACAGTTTGAGAGGCAAAAGATTTGGTAGAATTTATTCATTTTCCAATTTTCCACATCTATTTTTATGCAGAATAAAAAGAGAAGTTAATAAGATAATTTTCTTACAAAGAGATGCTACAATAGTACTGAATGTAGTGTTTAAAACCCAGTTGATGCTGTAACGGAATGGACCTAATAGTACTGGTGGTAAAATTGCTTTAGTGACAATGAGACAGTTTCATGTAACATTTTAAACTAAACCATGAAAGAGAACACAATACTTGAAATATTGTTCACATTTATTCCTCCTTACCTGCCTTTCTTCCCTGCTAGCTTGTAGCTCTAGCTTTTAAGGCATCTTTAATTCCTTCTACTATGTGCTCTTGGGAAGGCCTGCACTTTGAAAATACTTGACATTCAGGAAAATACACTTTATATGTTAAAAATCAATGGTGACACAATATTTACAGCCCAAAGGCCAAACATTTGGAGTGTCTTTATAGAGAGTAAGTGCTCAGAGACCAGCTTTGTGCTACTAAGCTGTAGACATCAAAGAATAATAATATAGCAGTTTTCAACCCAATGGCCCGAATGGGCTTCAGCCCAGTGCAATGAAGTATTGAGCTGTTCCACAGATCTGTAATAGAGAGCTGGCTTGGGAATCCTTATTTTATCTTAATTACTAAGGAGCCCTTCATGTCTCAGGGATCCCCATGTTTTGTTTCAAAACTTCTATCTGGAGAATGAGTTTATAGACTTGTGTCTACAAACGAATGACAATACTTTGAATTAGGTTTTAAGAAGATTCAAAGTGCAGCCAGAAGGAGAATTCTTTTGCTAGTCCCTGCTACATTGCAGAGTTTCAAAGACAGCCGATGGCAGGCCTATGATTTAATAGAAAGAAAAGAAAGTGCAGTGGTTCGCAACTCCCTTGTCACCTAGGAAATTTAATTTTCCTAGGTTAAGTACACACCCACAAACACACACAAGAAAGACGCAGCATTTGCTAACTCATTGGAAATAGCATTTTGTGGCAGGGTGAAGACCGTCATTTGGTTTATACATTTGGCCCCTTATTGTTATTAGTTGCTCTTTACTAAATCAGCAGAAAGAAGATGGCAGTAATAATTATCAAGACCAAACATGATTATTGATGGCTCCTGCATCCTTTCATGCGTATATACCATGGTAACATGGATGTGCAACTTCTGTTATTGGGCACGAACACTCTGTGACCTATCATTTATCATCAGATGAAGTTCTGCCTGGCCTAATAGACACATTATGTAACAGCTTTTTGCTGGTGAAAGGGATCTGTTTAAACCACTGGTGTGGTAGGATTTCAGATGGGGTATAGAGTGTTCGTTCTCTTTACTTGTAAAAGAGACTCTGAGGAAGTTAGATGAACATTAACCTTGGAGAAAACTGTTGATGAAGCCAGACCAAGATGATAAAGGAGCACTTTGGGATTGGCTCCAGGCTTGCAAATATGGAGGAGTTAGGAAAAAACAACTCCTCAGAAATATTACTAATATCACTATTGCAAGAGAGAGCTACAGATTTTCTAGTGCACTTTTCCCTCATTTTCTGGATGAAGATATTGGTAGTTTCAAGATCACATATTGTATTTATACCTTTTTTCCAGCAAACTACATTTTGGGGGGATAAAAGACAAAAAGGACATGCCCTTTGATTCATGTGTCTGAGACATTCAGGAAGCAGTTTACCCTAAGAGTGCTGCTAAGAAGCATATTTGTAAAGTCCTTTCCTAAAACTAGAGCATGTGAAGAATGTTAGTATGTCAAAGAGAGCATGCTGAGCAGCAAGCGGCCTCTGGGATGGGGTGTGGTGGTGCTGCTGTCCGGGATTTAGCGCATGCAGCAACAGCCCATGCAGATCCTAGACTGATTCTGCCACAAATTCCTCAGCTGACGTGTCCCACTTTTTGTGCTGCTGTATTTTAGCAGAATACAACATCACCACTGAAGACCCATGAAAATGATCACAGCTGTCCATATATGGAGAGAGCACTTTGGTTGGATGTAGCCATTGCTGACAAAGTTTGGTGTTCTTTCCCTGGATGCTGGTATGAGGTTATGCTTCTGAACCTTAGGAAGTTCTTTCATCCCAGCAGGCTTTGAACATCATAGGTCCCTGAAGACAGTAGGCCAGAAGCATTTGCCAGTGGGTAATTATGTCTGTTTGATGTGCACAAGCAAACAAGAAGAAAAGAATTCACAGGTTACTTTGCAGAAGCAAAGCACGGACCCTGAGGTCCGTGTGAAAGTCTCCTGAAGGAAATCCTGAGGAACTGGGAAGGTTCGGAGAGAAGCGCTAAGGGATCGATCCACTGAGTCAGATTTCTTGACTATGAGGCTATGTTGTATGAACTTGCTAGGGTCTCTGTAACAAACTGAGAGACTTAAATAAATATTCTATTATAATTGACAAATAATAATTGTATGCATTTATAAGGCATAGTGTGATGTTTTGATATCTGTTTATATTATGTAAGAAATCTATCTTAAAATATGAAGCATGTTACATTTTTTGCAGCAAAAATATTGGAAATCTACTTATTTAGCGATTTTGAAATAGACAATATGTTATTATTAACTATAGACACAATACTATACATATTCAGAGCATCTTTCTGACATTGTACATTCCCTGTATAGCATCTTCTCTTCTTTCTTCCTCCTGCCTTATTTCCTTCTATCTCACATCTGATAATCATCATTATACTCTAAACTTCTATGAGTCTGACTTTTAAGATCCACATATAGATGAGATCATGTGGTATTTGCTTTTTGGTGTCTGGTTTTTTCACTGAACTTAATGCCCTTCAAGTTTATCCATGAAACAACAGAAATATATCTTCTTCATAGTTCCACAAACTAGAAATCCAAGATCAAAGTTTTAGGAAGATTGGTTCCTTCCAAGGACCATGAAGGAAGGACTAATTCCAGGACCCTTTCTTTGGTGTTTAGATTATCAAATACTCCACGTCACATCACACGATTTCCCCTCTAATATGTCAGTCCCTGAATGCAAATGTATTGTTTTATAAGGACAACATTCACTTGACAATGGGACCCACGCCAACAACCCCATTTTAACTCGATCACCTCTCTAAGTACCCAGTGTCCAAATATAGCTGCATTCTAAACTACCAGAGATTAAGATTCCAAAATACTGGGGAGTGGGTCCAATTCTACCCAAAAGAGGGACTTTATGCTGTTGTTGCTGAGATTCAATTTTATGACTGACAGCTAAGAGCTTTAATTGGATTCCACAGAAGTGTGCATGTGGATGTCTGTGTGTTAGTGTGTGTACATGTGTGTGCACTAATTGATTTCTCCTTAGAATGGGGCTCATATTCAATCCACATTCTTTCCAGTTTTCACCTCTCTGAAAACAAATCAATTCCTTTTTCTGAAATGGAAAATTTCTCTTTTCCCCTACCCTCATTTCCATGCTACTCCCTATCTTAGTTCATTTGGGGAGCAATAAAAAATAATGCTAACCTAGATAACATAAATAACTGAATTTATCTTGGATAGTTCTAGAAACTGAGAATTCTAGGTGCCTGCACATTGAATGTCTGGCAAGGTCCCATTTCATGCTACGAGACAATGCCTCCTTGTGGCCTCACAAGGCTCACTCTCTGGGGTCTCTTTTATGTGCATGTTATTCCTATGCGTGACTTCATTTCCCAAAGGCCCCACCTCTTAATACCATGATTTGGGGATTATGATTTCAACAGAAGTATTTTGAAGAGGGCACAAACTTTCAGATTGTAGCACTACCTCTTTCTTCTTCATTTATTTTTAAAATATATCCTCATTGTTCTTTAACTGCTTTATTTTTTTATTTTCTAATATTACTTTTTATTCATATAGTTTTCTTCTCATTTCAGTCTCTTTCAAATATGTTTTACCTCCATGGTTGTCAGAAAGTTGAAGCAAAGACCTGGGAGAGGTTTACTCACTTATGCCAAGGGGTTGTGGGACTTTTTATTATTTTTGCCACTGGAATATCAAGTTTGTTCTAAGTTTTAATGCTCCAAAGAGTAACCTTGCTTCGTGTGTATGTACAGTATTCATTAACAAATATATTTTGTTGTCAGTGGTTTGAATAGTTAATTGAAGCACTGGAGAGGGAACTTAGGGAGAACATATTTTACTCTAACACCTGACTTTCATTCACCCCCATCAGTAACACTGCAAGTGTAGATACCAGAGGGATTCTTGGCTTCGAGAGACAGGTTACCATAATGCTCTGAAATGTTCTTACTATAAGAAAGCAGAGCTAATTGTTGGATTTTTTCATCTATTATTTCTCCTTTGCCTTCCTGTTTTAGCTGCTAAAGCCAGTGTTCCATGATACATTGCTAGTAAATATTTAATTTCCATTCTCAGAAATGTATTTTGCATTTTTACATTGCCTTCCTCCTCGTGGTGATGAAAGACAAGGTGGGTAATGTATGTGTGCTGCAGTCAGTGCGTATATGCTCTAGGTATTGTCTTTACAATAAAAGATATTGTATACATTAGATTTCCTGTAATGGAGGCCTTCATCGCCTGCTTCTTAATGAGAGGAGCTGATGTGAAATGACCCTAGCTTTCCTAAACACACAGCAATCTAATTTGAACCTGTACGCCAATTACAGGCCTCTGTGGAGCACTTTATGGTGAAACAATCACGTCACAATAGGATTAGAACACTATACCCCAGGACCACAAGGGAAGCCAGCCCGGGCATAACTGCAGGTTTATTCCTCTAAATTGTCTGTAAACAGCATTGATAGCCACCTTGGTGCCACCTTGGTATTGTTTCTATAAATCCTCCATAGAAACAATCTAAAATGAATAGACAATGAGTCAGTAATGGCCTGTTAGTTCCCAACACTGGGTTGCACCACTGATCTCATGAATACCACTCATAGAGACCCATCCCCGATAAACACTCAGAAACAGCAGCACACATGGGCTTTATGACAAAAATCAGGCTAGACGCTCAGAGAACTCATCATGAATTGTCCTTCTTCTTGATCTTCCCTTACAAAAATTAGCCTCAAAGCTGAGTCATTTTCGTTCTCTTAATAAGTTTCTACTGTCCTATATTTTGTTCAATCTTCAATTTCAATCAAAAACTTTTTGCCATTACCTGACAATGCAAAGTGTCTCTAACTAATGCAAAGACAGGTGGAAGTGCCATGGTTTTTTTTGATCATTAGAGCAGGTCTGAAGAAAGCGAGACAACAGAAGTCAAGTCTCTGGAACGGAAGTTAACTATGCAGTGTGCCAGTCAGGTTGAAGTCATTTTGTAATGTCTAGTTGAAGACTGGCATAATTTGGCAATATTATAGGATCAACCACATACTCTTATGAATTCAAACAAAGTAGAGTAAAATTGTTACATCAAACTCCAGGGAAGCATTAGTAATATCAAATCTCACTTCTTTGATTCACAGAAATAAAGGTCAATTGTCCTTCAACAGGACAATTTATAAATATTTGCTGACTGTCTGTGACTTCCTTTTCTCATTGCTGAGACAAAATACCTGACACCCAAGGTTAAAGGAGGAAAAATTTATTTGGCTCACAATTTGTGGGGGTTTCAGTCTGCATCAACTGGCTCCCACGCAGGATGGTGTGGCAGACAAGCCTCACAGAGGAGAAACAATCCATAATTAGCTGGCTCCAAAGCAGAGTGGCATGGCACAGGGGCACAGGGGCAACACTTCAAGGCAGAAGAAGACAGCAAAAGCAGCGAGGGCAAAGGTTGCAGGGAGCAATCTCTTTTCCTCCCTCACATTGTAAGCAGGTTACTCCTACCGAGGGCAGGCATAGCACTCTCACCGTCTCCTTGCCCTTTTTTTGCACAGAATAAGGTTGTTTACAAAGTGAGGGTCTTAACTCCCTGCTGAGTCACTTAAAAGCCTTATTTCCAAATACACTCACTTTGGGAGTTAGAGCTTCAACACACAGCGAGAGTAGTGGCAGTGGGAATTGAATCCATAGTAGTATATTACTTACATTGTATTTCAAGAGGGAATTTATTTGAAGATCAGATTTCAGTATCAGAGAATTTCATTCATGCATCTCAGAATGAGATTATTGGACTAGGGATATAGCTCAGCAGCACAAGGCCTGCCTGGTAAGTGCAAGGTATGAGTTTGATCCCATTGCAAACAAACAAACAAAAACTGAGAATTAGATTATTGTAGCCTAAAATTAGCACTTAATTGGAGGCAGAAGATCTAAACTTGAGCACTGGTTGAACCATGTGCTGTCTGGACAGATTGGGATATTATACACCAGTATAGTCAAAATAGACGTCTCAGGTCTCTTTTAGCCAGGTACATTTCTTCCACCTAGTAGTCGACACCTTCTTCCCAGCTGCTGAGGTGGAACATCTTTTCCTGTTCATCTTCTTCCTTCTGTGAGCCCAAATTTCCCTCAGTTGCTTTGTCCTATGGTCCTGCCATGTGACAGGTCCACTCTACCTGCCAGGTTCTCTTTCCACCCCTCTGATCTCTAATTTATTAAAGATTAGCATTATCTCTGACCAGGCAGTAATGGCTTCCTCGTATCCTGCCACCAAGCCTTGCTCATAGCTCTTACAAAGTTCTGACTTCAGGACTGTCCACTCATTATTTCACCAATTACACGTAGGATAAATTCCAAACTTAACTTTCCAGATATTTGCATAACTGTCCCCAACTGAGATTCCTCACTTGGTCTCTCACTGCGCCCTGCAGATTTAGCTTGTGACTGCGTGTTGTGCTGCTCTTTTCCTTCCCCAGTCCGCCTATGATTTGCCACTGTTGAACTTGTTTGCATTCTTGTTACTCAACATGCAATAAATACATGTCAGTGCTATTTTGGTTACTGTCCTAGTTGCTGAGAATGTAGAAAGAGGATAAGACCTGGTTCTGGCATGCAGAACTCTTTGTCTGGTAGCATAGAAATAGACATGTAAACTAATAGTTAGAATTTAATATGACAGATAAGAGCTTATAGCTCTCCTGCTTGTCATATCTATCTCTAAATAGTTTTATCTTACTCTCCCAGTTCTAGCTCATGTCATTTAATCTCTCAGTCCCTTCTCTTATTTCCACAGCACCTCTCTTGTAGTCTTTACCACTTTTGCACATTTCAAATGCATGTGTTTTCATGACTTGTTTTTCTCAACTAGACTCAATGCTTGTTAAAAGCAATGTCCATTGAACATTAAGCTTTGTATTTTTCAAATGCTCAATGTAGCCTTTTGCTAGCACTTATGAATGTGTTGACAAAAATAATTCTTAAGTTTATGGACTACAAACTAAGAAGTTAAAGCCTTCAAATGTAACCACGTCCTTTAAATAGTATTGGAAACTTTTGTGATTTTATCAGATTTTAGCTTATAAATTGACTTAAATGAAGGCCTAATTGAAAGTTTTGGGATATGTATTTAAAAATTTATTCCAGAGATTGAATATTACATACAAAAAGTAAACATAAAGCATTAACTAGCACTAATATCTTCTAAGCATTAAAAATAGATTTGATTATGATAATCTACAAAGTGCTTCTGGAGAGTATATTAAGAAAAATCAGACACTCTGGAGGCAAAGTTATATTCATTTTAAAAAAGGAAATGTAAATTTTAATAAATATTTCCAACATTAAAGAAAGATAAACCCTTAGGAATATTGTGGGTTTACTTGTAAATGTTATACATTTCACATTTTAAATTAGAATTTTCTCTGACAAAATTTTTTGGAAAAAAGGGAAAACATTCATGTATATACCCTGGAAACTATATGAAATGATTATTATGTGTTTTGCTGACATTATAATGATTTTAAATATAAACATGGTGGGCTAGCACTATTTTTTACAGAGAGAATTATTTTATATTCAACATACTTCTATTTCATTTGGCCTCTCACAAAAACTAAGCCAAACAGTAGTTTGTATGATTGCTAGCTTTTCTATACATTTAGCTTTAATCTCCTTAGCAGTCAAAGAAAAAAGAACCACATGTAGTTAAATTTATAGTTCACAAGTTTACTATAAAGGTAAAATATGATAAATTTAGAAGAGCAGAAATTATAGGAAAATATTTAAACATATGGAAAATATCACCTATAATCCCATTATTTAGGAAGATTTTAAATGCTTTGAACTTCTTACCGGGCTTTTTTTCTCCTTGACTGTTGTTACATCATGACTTTTTTTCCTTCTTCTTTTATTTCTCACTTTCAATAGTATCAGTGATTTGACCACTGTATGAACTATTATGCCATAGATGGCCAGGACACACTGAATGGGCTTTACTGGTCTTTCTCTCTCACTTCTTCATATCTGTTAATGTTTTCTAAGATTCTGTGTTTGACAAATATCTGTTAAGAGTAATGTACAAGATCAACTGTGCACTGATTTGTAGATCATTGTTTAATCTAACATGAGAAAACAAATGTCTTTGCATTCGAGAATCTTTAAGATCTATCAAAAATCAAGTGCCTTGTAAGGATAAAGCAGAGGGATCGAAAAGTCAAAGCCAGTCTGGCACCTTAGGGAGAACTTTCAAAATAAAAAAATAAATAAATGAAAAGGATTGGAAGTGTTGCTTAGCATTTCGTTCCCTCAGTCCTTAGTGACTAAAAAAAACCTAGAACCATGGTAGATACTGTAGTCAGAGCATCATAGAACAGACACACATAGAAAGAAATAATCAGTTATTTTGATTTCATATCATCTTTTGGTTTCATATGATCTGAGCAATCTCACATTTTCCTCCCTAACTTTAAAGCTGTTTTGTTTGCACTTATCTCCTACTTTTGGGCCAACATTAGTATTTCAACTTGGTGAACAAATTACAGACAAAAATCTCATTTAAAATATTCTTGAATGGTTCTGAAGCAAGGCTAGCAGACTGCTATAGCTGCTGGTTTCAAACAGGAGCCTAAAGAGAATTCTTTCTGTGGTCTGTTGGCCATATCAGAACTTTAGAAATGTAATGGTTAGTTCATCAGAAAGAAATAGCAGGTGAGTGTGGCAGACTTTCGGCGGCCAGAAGAAGAGAGACCCTGGAGCATCCAGACCTGCACCATGCGGTTGACTCGGGGTGCCAGGAGACCAAGGAGCTCCTCCCCTCTCTTGGGGTGGCTTTGAACCTGCTGGCGTGCCGGCTGAGAATCAAACATCTCATGTCTTCCTGTCCCCCGTGCCATGTCCCCTCCCCTTAGCAAATGGGAGCCAGTTAACTATGCATCTTGTGAAAAGATTGGCTATGTTATTTAGTATGAGCTCCCCGTATGCAAAGCTATGGACAACCATTTGGAAGAAAACAAGAGACAATATGACAGATAGTAAAGATCTCTTGTTATCTAGTTTTGAAAGTTATGCTTTCTTATGTCCCATTCTGTTCTATTTTGTTGTGTTTAATTTTACCCCCTTTTAAAATAAATATAATATAATATAATATTCTGGACATCTTTCTGATGATTTCATGATCATAGGAGATAATTGTTTTTATTCTATAAACTCTAGAGGCTCAATACCAACGGAATTTAATGCACTCAGGCCCCAAATTCAAGTATTGTAAACTATCACTGTTTCTTTTTTTTATTTTAAAGAGAATAAAACAAAAGAGGGCAGAACAAAGCAGATCAGAACAGAACAACATAAGCAACACAACACTTTACAATAAGACAACTGGACATTAAAAGTAGCTATCAAACTATATCTTTCTCTGCTATAGTTGAGCATAGCTTCAAATACAATAATATCAAACATAACACAATAGTATAAAACCATTCAAGAGAGTAAAAGTATTACAGGACATTCTGAACCGAGTAACTATGATCATTGGCTACTATAATATCTCATTTTCAATAAAAATATTTGTTTATACTATCACATATATTAAAATACCAATAAAACACAGCATGATAGAACCGATGGTAATAGCAGAGTAGAAGAATGGTAGGACTTCTAAGAAAGATGATATTAAATCAGCAATGGCTGCCATAAAGTTTTGTTTTCTTCAAAACAGCTGTTCATACCATCACACATAATAAACTCAAACATTCCATTCCAGAATAAATCTTAAATAAAACCATTCCAACTGATGTATGAAAACACTAAAAGGCTTCAAAGCAATGAAATGGGAAATCATGATTACCATAAAATCTTATATACTTTTACCAACTCTCATACTAGGGAGACAATATGGTATTTACACATGTGAGTTTGGTTTATTTTGCTTATGAGTATGGTCTCAAGTTGTGTCCATTTATTTATAAATATCTCAATGTGATCATTCTTTATAGCTGAGTAGTACTCCATTGTATAAAAATACCACAACTTTTAATCCATTCCTCAGTTGATGGGCACTTAGGCTGTTTCCAAGATCTGGCTATTACAAATTGTGCTGCTATAAACATGGGTGCACATATATCACTGTGGTATGTTTTCAGTTCTTCTGGGAATATGCCTGGAAGCTGGGTCAAATGGGACCTCCAAACCCAGCTTTTTGAAGAGTCTCCAGACTGACCTCCACAGTGGTTGCACCAGTCTACACTCCCAACAGCAGTGCAGAAGAGTTCCTTTTCCCCACAGCCTCTCCAGCACTTGTTTTTGTTAGTTTTTTCTATCCTGGCCATTCTTTCTGGGGTGAGATAGAATCTCAGTGTGGTTTTAATTTGCATTTCTCTAATAACTAATGATGATGAACATTTTTTCATGTATTTATTTGCCATTCATATTTCTTCATCTGAGAACTGTGTATTCATTTCAGATGCCCATTTTTTGGATTGGGTCTTTGAATTTCGAGTGTCTGAATTTTTTTAATTCTTTATAAGTTCTAGAGAGAAGTCCTTTGTCTGAGGGACAATCCATTAAGATTTTTTTCCCAATTTGTGGGTTTTCTTTTCACTCTGCTGGAAATCTCTTTCAACACGCAGAAACTCTTTAATAAGATATGGTCCCAGTTATTGATTCTAGGAAGTATTTCCCATGCGGTTTGATTCTTGTTCATGAATTCTCTAACTACCCCTATATCTTCACGGTTTTTACCTACTTTGTCTTCCAACAGATTTAGTGTTTCTGGTTTAATATTTAGATCTTTGATCCATTTAGATTGTAGTTTAGTACATGGTGATTGGCATGGGTCTAGTTTTATTCTTCTGCATATGGATAGCCAATTTTTCAAACACCATTTGTTGAAGAGACTGTCATTCTTCCAGCAAACATGTTTGGCCCCTTTATCAAAGATAAGGTGGTTGAGTGAGTTTGTGGTTGTGGTTATATCTTCCAATTTATTCCATTGATTTTCAGGTCTGTTTTTATTCCAGTACCATGTTGATTTTATTACTGTAGCTTTGTAGCATAACTTCAAGTCAGGGATT
>PVJX010033486.1:0-19578 GCA_004027295.1 Dolichotis patagonum | reverse complement strand
TAGAGTTGGTGATTACAGGACAGGAAGTGGAAGCATGCAAGGTTCTCACTGGAGCAGGAGCTGGAAGAAGGGAGGAGGAAAGGGAAGCAATGAATGTATTCATTTTACTGGAGTTGGGAAAGAATTTAAAGTGAAGTGGGGCATGCTGGTGGTGGTGGTGGTGAGGAAGTGGTTAGTGACATAATTCCTAGAGACTAATAATTCCTGTGAGACCTCATTTAGGTAGTGCTGATAGCTAAAGTTAAATGATGAACAAAGATATGAGACAAACTCAAATAAAAATCAAGGAAAGAATGTGTGGTGAAATTTTCAGATGTTTTGTCGTCCAGTCATATAAAGATAAGAACAAGCATAGAAGGTCTTTGGAGTGAGATGATAGCCTGAGTTAGGTCAACATATTCTGTGAGGTAAGTGGTCTGTAACTGCCTAAAAGTCAAAACCAACTACAAACACCTGATTCAATCTAGAGTCAGGTTTGCATGCAAAGCTGATCATGTAAGAATACTGTTCCAAGAACATTTATAGTTTTTTTTTTTTTTACCTAAATGCATACCAATTGAACAGTATAAAGACTTAAATTACTGTTTTGTTTGATTTTATTTTGTCTGATGGTATGGGCAATTCTTTTGAAGATAACAAAGAGACATTATGGTAGCCATTGTAGATCACCTTGTATTTTGTTTTTAAGTCATGCACCATGTTCATGCTTTTGTTTTGATTGACTCTATTCTGTTTTGTATCATTTGGTTTTATTCTCTTTAAATTAAAAATAAACTTAAATAAAGACTAGCTTACAGAATTCATTTTCTCAAAGGTGGGAATTCTTTGGCCATTCATAAGTAAAATCCAGAACAGTAATATTCAGGACATTTGTTTTCTGACCTCAGTGCCATTTATTTTATGCAAAAATTGCGATATTAATAACAGACAAGGTTAAAGTTAAATGCTCTGAAGAAGAATGTTATGGAATAATAAAAGGAATAGTTTATGAAGAGTATATTACATTCATAAATCTGCTTTGCCAAACAACTTAGCAGCTAACCACATGAAGTAAACAATTATAATAATAGAGGAACATATGAAAAATTAAAGCTATAATAGGAGACAAAATATTCTACTTCCAGAATTCGCCAGGTCTAGTTATAAACAAACAATGGATAATAGAGCAAAGTATGAAAAAAACTATAAAGTTTATTTACTAAACATATGTGAGAATTTGTCTTTTATTTTTTTGTTTTTTTTTTAATTTTAAGAAGCAAAACAAAAAAAAAGATAGAAATGATACAGAATTTCAAAAAAGAAAAAAAGTAGAGAATTAATACTAGTTAATATCTTGCATATTGTTATCTCAGAACTAGTTGTTCAGGTTACAAAATCTAGATACAAAAGTGATAAATCAAACAATGACAGCACAAACTGTTCTTTTTCAGGAACTAAGAGAGATTAGTGGTATAGTTATATATCTAGCATACATGTACATACATACATTTATATATGTTTACCAACATACATATAATCTTTTCCTTTCTTCCATTTTTCCATTCCCCTATCCCAGTAGTTTTGTCCTTTTAAGCACTTTGTTTCCCTTTCATTATTACAATATCTATTGTACATTTTGGATCTTATTACTCTTTCAGATTTTTATTTTTTATTATTTTTTATACTATGGAGACAATATGATATTTATAAATATGAGTTTGATTTATTTCACTTATGAGTATGGTCTCAAGTTGCCTCCATATACCTATAAAAGCCTCAAGATTATCCTTTTTATAGCTGAGTAATATTCCATTATTTAAAAATATCATGTCTTTTTTATCCATTCTGCAGTTGATGGGCATTTTGGTTGTTTCCAAGATTTAGTTATTACAAATTGTGCTGCTATAAACATGGGTGCATATATATCACTGTGGTATGATATTTTCAATTTTTCTGGGAAAGTACCCAAAAGGGGCATAGCTGGATTAAATGGGACTTCAATCCTAGTTTTTTGAGGAATCTCCACACTGATTTTAACAGTGGTTGCACCAGTCTACACTCATACCAGCAGTGGAGAAGTGTTCCTTTTTCCCTACAGCCTCACCAACAGTTCTTATCGGTTGATTTCTCAATGGCAGCCATTCTTTCTGGAGTGAGATGGAATTTCATTGTTTTAATTTGCATTTCTCCAATGACCAGTGATGTTGAGCATGTCTTCATGCATTTATTTGCCATTTGTATTTCTTCATCTGAGAAATGCATGTTCATTTCAGATGCCTGTTTTTGGATTGGGTCTTTGAATTTATGGGTCTAATGTTTTCAGTTCTTTATATGTTCCAGATATAAGTCTTTTATCTGAGGGACAGCTGGCTAAAATTCTTTCCCATTCTGTGGGATTTCTCTTCACTCTATTGGCAATTTCTTTTGAAGGACAACAATTTTTAATAGGATGAGATTTCAGTTGTTGATTCTGGGAAGTGACTTCTACCTACTTTGTCTTTCAGTAGATTTAGTGTTTTGTTTTAGTATTTAGATCTTTGATTCATTTTGACTTTAGTTTAATGCATGGTGATAAATATGGGTCTAGCTTCAGTCTTCAGCATGTGGAAAGCCAATTTTCCAATGCCATTTATTAATAGGCTATCTTCTAGTGAACATATTTAGCCTCTTTGTCAACCATAAGATGACTAAATGTCTTTGTAGCTTTGTCTGCGTCTTCCAATCTGTTCCAATGCTCCTCAGGTCTGTTTTTTTTTCCTTTGCCAGTACCCTGCTGATTTTATCACTATAGCTTTGTAGTATAATTTCAAGTCAGGGACTGTGATGCCTCTTGCCTTGACTTTATTGCCAAGAATTGCCTTTGTTATTGTAGGTCTCTTCTGTTTCCAAATGAATTTTAGGACTGTTTTCTCTAGATCTGTAAGGTAGTGCTCGCTTCAGCAGCACATATACTAAAATTGGAACAATATAGATCTGTAAGGTATGTTATTGGCATTTTGATTGGAATTGTATTAAATATATATACTAGTTTTGGGAGTATAACCATTTTCACAATGTTGGTTCTTCCTATCCAAGAGCAAAGGATATCTTTCCATTTTCTG
The DNA here is from genome assembly GCA_004027295.1 of Dolichotis patagonum. NCBI lineage: Eukaryota > Metazoa > Chordata > Mammalia > Rodentia > Caviidae > Dolichotis > Dolichotis patagonum. The sequence goes on along the minus strand of PVJX010033486.1, from coordinate 16,498 downwards.
ACATCCTCTTCAATGTCTTTTTTTTTTTAGAGTACTATAGTTTTCAATGTATAGGTCTTTTACATCCTTTGTTAGGTTGATTCATAAGTATTTCATTGTTTTGGAAGCTATTGTGAAAGGTGGCATTTCCATAATTTCTCTCTCAGTGAGTTTGTTGTTTGTGTACAGGAATGCTATTGATTTTTGAGTACTGACTTTGTATCCAGCTACACTGCTGAATTTGTTTATTACCTCTAATAGTCTTTTAATGGAGTTTTTGGGGTCTTCTATGTAGAGTATCATGTCATCTGCAAATAGTGATAATTTAACTACTTCCTTTCCTATCCTTATTCCTTTTATATATCTCTCTTGTCTAATTGCTCTGGCAAATATTTCCAATATTGAATATCTCCTATATTGAACAGGAGTGGTGATAGTGGACATCCTTGTCTTGTTCCTGATTTTATAGTGAAAGCTTTCAGTTTTTTTCCATTTAGTATAATGTTAACTCTTGATATTGTCATATATGGCTTTTATCAGATTGAGGTAGATGATATCTACTCCAAGTTTCTGTAGGGTTTTCATCATGAACAGGTGTTGGAATTTATCAAAAGCTTTTTCTGTGTCTTTTGAAATGATCATGTGATTTTTGTCTCTGGCTCTATTGATGTGGTGTATTACATTTATTGACTTGTGTATGTTAAAGCATTCCTACATTCCTGGGATAAATCTCTCTTGGTCATGATGTATAATCTTTTTGGTGATTTGCTGCATCCTATTTTTCAGTATTTTATTGAGAATTTTTGCATTCATGTTCAGTAGGGAGATTGGCCTGTAGTTCTCCTTTTTGGTTGGGTCTTTTTCTGGTTTTGGTATCAGAGTAATATTTACCTCCAGGAATGAGGAAAAATTGCTTCCCTTTCAATTTCATTGAAAAGTTTAGGAGTATTGGAATTAAATGTTCTCTAAATTTCATATGGAATTCAGTTGTAAATCCATCATGACCTGGGCTTTTCTTTGTTGGTAAGCTTTTAATCACATTTTCAATTTCAGTTATTCAAAATTGTTATGTCTTCTTGAGTTAGCTTTGGTAATTCATACGTTTGTAGAAATCTATCCATTTCCTCTGTGTTTTCAACCTATGTGAGTAAAAATTTTCAGTGTAGATATTCATGGTCTTCTGAATTTCCATGAGACTTGTAGTCATTTCATCTTTTTCATTCCTTATTGCATGAATTTGAGTTTTTCTTTTTCTTGAGAAGGTTGGCTAGAGGTTTATCAATTTTTTTTATTCTCTTAAAGAACCATCTCTTTGATTCATTAATTCTTTGTATTGTTTTCCTAGTCTCAATTGGATTAATTTCTGCTAGATCTTTATAATTTGTTTTCTTGTATGAGCTTTGTGCTTGACTTGCTCTTATTTTTCTAGAAGCTTCAGATGTAGCAGTAAGTTGTTTATTTGTGCTCATTATGTTTTCCTGATGTGATAATTCATTGCTATATATTTCACTCTTAGGATTACTTTCATTGCATCCCACAGGTTTTGGTATGTTGTATCTGCATTTTTATTGAATTGTAGGTATTTTTGAATTTTTTCTTTAACTTTGAAGCTGTTGAATTGTCATTTCATACTGTCTTGTTATCTTTAAAATTCTTTCCTTTTATGATTGCTAGCTGCAATCCTGTGCTCTGGGTCTGAAATTGTATCCTCAGTTTAAATAGTTTCATTCAAATAGTTTCACCAGCTGTCAATAGAATTTTTTTTATCTCCTGGTTATCTCTTTGAATTTGTTTCATGCATTCTACTTCTTTTCTATATTGTTCATTGAAGGTTTCCTGTACCTAATCTTCCTGTACTTTTTTATCTGTGTCATCTCTAGCTGTGCTGAGCAATTCCTTTATTAAGGTTGTCATTTCTTCCTTTATGTGAGAGATTATTTCTTATCTGATTTCCTCTATACCCTCATGGATTTGTTTCTTTACTTCACTTGCTGTCTTTTCAGAAATTCCAGGTATATGACTTCTAATATCCTCTATTTTAATGTCTCCTGTAGTTGTTCCTGATGGATTGGATGTTTGAGATTGCATTTTGCTTTTTCATTTTCTCATTTTCACCTCTTGGGTTAATATTTTGGTCTTTTCAATCCCACTATTCTCAACTGTTCATCGTGTGTTTTAGGGTCCTACTGTGTGGTTGATGTTTGTCCAATTGCTGGGTCCCACAATGAAGGAAGGGCAAGTCACCTGAATGTCTCCTGCAGGGCACGCACAGTGAGTCCTATATTCTTCCTAGGTTGACTAGCCTAGGAGTATTGATGTAAGTCAACCCTTAGTTCCTGCTGTTACTATGGCTTCAGGCTGTGCCAGGCTGCCAGGTCTACCTGGCTATAGTGTACACCTCAGCTGGCACCCTACTGCATCACTGGGTGTCTAGTATGCATTTTTGATTACCTCTGGGCTGGGGGAGGCCTTGTCAGCACTCACCTAAACCCATCTGTGTTCTCTGCATGAAGGAAGAACTCACCCACATTCTTGCCACACTTGCCAAGGTCCTACGGTAGGGAGGAGTTCACTGGTGTTCCTGTTTACCCACTGAGGTCCTCTATGTGAAGGGGAAATTCACCACACTGTGGCAAGCCCACTGAGGTCCTCTGTGTGAGTGAGGTACAGCTTGCACAGCATACCAGAAAGGCTGGCTGATTGGCTTCTTGTTCTCATTTGCTTTGTCACTTCCCATGTTACCATTTGTGAGAGTGCAGGTGGGTGGCTTTCAAATTGTTGAACCTCATTGCCTTCTGAGTTTGCCTTTGTCCCCTGAGTGAGAAGTCTGAGGTTGTATCTTACTCCATGTGTTCTCTGATTATTTTAGTTTAATTTCTGCACTGATGCTCATAAATTCTTTACGGTAGGTAGCTTTATTGCTGGTACTGAGAACCCTTAGGAAGTGACTAATTCTCAGAGATGTGGCCCAGGAATAGTAGGTGTTTGGGTTTTGAGTCTGTTGCACAATTCTACCTCTTCAATTTATTGATGAGGAGTAATTGGTGCCTATTTCTTTGGTACTGCCCTATAGTATTATTTATGATCCTTGGGTAATGTCAGTCTTGGCATACAAGAAAGAACAAGTGATGAGAAGGATTATATCACCTTGGCTAAAGTAGTAGAATCAGTAGTAACAATAGTGTCAAACACATCCTAGAAAATGACAAACTGTGCTTAACTATTAGTTTGTCACCTTTAACCATGTGGACAATATTTGTAGTTATATAATAAAATCTAAAACCTCAGACAACTGTGTACAGTAAATAGACCCTGAATGTGGTGATTTTACCTTCAGAGGAGAAAATGTAAAAGATGTTAGGGGAAAAATAGAGAAATAGAAGAGGAAGGGATTAGAAGCAAGGCTAGAGGGCAAAGGAAGTTTACACAAGCTTTGGGAAGAAGATAGGAAGGAACAGAAACCAGAAGAGGACCAAACAATAAAAATTAGAAATAGTGTTCTCACTCATATAAAAATAAGAACAATCAAGGAGAAGAGAAAAAATATAGAAAAGAAATTAAAAAAGAAGAAAGGAAGAAAAGTACAGAAAAAACATGTCCACTTCAGGGCAAGTCTCTTCTGTCACTGCTTGACAGAGGGCAGATAAGGAGGACCCAGCCACATGCTGATCCATCTCAGCAAGCTAGCAATGGAATCATGGCAGTGCTGGATTGTCTGGGCCTTTAGTCTCACTTAAGTTCAGGCTGCTTCTGAGTTTTTCAGGCCACAGGACTCTGCCTCCTGCCAGCTTGAACTTGGCTCCCTGCTGTCTTGAATTTGACTCCCTGACCTCCTGCAGGTTTGAATTCAGCTCTGCCTCATCCTGACACTTGGAGCTGCTAGATAGGGCTGGCCAACCGCTGCTCTGAATTTGACTTCCTTTGGCCCCTTTCCAAGATGGCTACCACACAATCGGCCCGTCTTAGGGACCATCTGAACCAGAATAACTCACCAACCACTGTAGTCCCTGGCATCCAATGCTCTGTTCCACTGATGCCTTTCTCCATGGCAGCCTCTGAGGTCACCAACTAGTCACTCTGCCTCTGCAGGTTTCCGTCACTCCTGCCACACTGTGATCCTGGGCCACTTGCTTCCTCCCTCTTCTACTTTGTGGTGCCTCTCTTTGCTTATCAATATCTGTGGGCTTCAATTCTCATTTCAGATCCTTGCTGCCTCTCAGGGACCCACTTCTCTCCTCCTCCTCTTCCTCATGTTGCTATATTCCAATGTCTGGATCCCAAATATGGGAGAGACTGTTTCTCTACTGCGCACCATTCTGCCATCTTCTCAGAAGCCTCCAAATGTGTCTTTTTCAGATGCTATAACAGACATTTGAATTTTTTTTGACATTTGAATTTTAAAGCAAATAATCTTGGTATCAAAAAGGATAAAATTAAATGATAATCTAAAACAAAATATTTATAAAAAATAACTAAACATTCAACAAAATTGAAAATTCAACAACCAAATTGAAAATAGGCATAATATTAAATCAAAATTACCAAAAAGTATATTAAAATTTATTATCAGTAAGGAAAATTGGTATGATAATAAATGTAATTTTTCACTGGTGAAACTGAAAAAAGTAAGAAAGAAGTATGATGACTATTATTGGTGGTAATTTAGGGAAAGAAATACCGTCATGGTTAATAGAAATGAGCCATTACAGCCTTATGCAAAGTCTCTGTCAACACCTATTACACTGAAAAACTATGTACAATTATTTGGCCCAGTAATTCCTGTCCTTGGACTCTGTTCTTTAGAAAGAAAGATATCAGTATGTAAGATCATGTATTTGTAGTGACAAAAACCTCATTTTTGTCACTAATAAAAATATTAATTAGTGCTAAATCTATTGACTTGTGGTGATTTCTACAAGGTACTTTTGTATGAGAAGAGCCACATATAGAAATTATAAGACCCTGTTTTCCAAAATAGTAATACTGAAATGCATAGATATAGTTGTATGCACATTTTTATATGGGATTACATGGTCAGGAAGAGAAGACTAATGTGAAGAATAGAGAAAAAACTGAGGATCTCCTCAGACCCAGCATGACCACTGGCCACTGTTGAAGATGTTTGAAACAGTGCAATGCAAACTGTAATTATAGTTCCCAGTGAGGAATTCAACAATTAAAGCTTGCAAAATCACCCACTTGGGAGAATATAAATGTTTGCTATTTGTGCATGCATGTGTTATGTATATGTATATGTATTTATGTATATATATTGTCATTTTCACTACTTCACATTTTTGGCAGTATGTGTCATGTAACACTCAATAGGCATTGGATTTTTAAAAGTTTTTGAAAAAAAAGATTACATTGTCCTTAAAATTCTTTAAAAACAATAATTTCATATTGTTTGGCTTCCCAGTTCCAAATTGCATGTTTTATTTCTCTGAAACAGGAGGCTCTTCAGAAAAATCTGCAAAGAAAAATGACTTACAAAATAATGTTTTTTTTCTCATTTCCACTTGTCAACTGTAATATCCAAAGTAAAAATATAAAGCATGCTTGTGCCTCTCAGAGTTAACATCCTGAAAATAAGCTTATTTGAGGAGGATTTCATGCTAATCAAGAAGACTTTTAACTTACAATAAGACCTTGAGACTGTTTGAAAGAGCAAAGAATTTTCTACTTCTAATTACCTTTGGAAAGTAATTGGGCCTCTTTGAAGTTTACTATTAAGAGTCAGTCTCCTTCGAAGCAGCATCATCGAATTACAATTGTACATGTGTTATCTTTTTAGAATTCCCAGAAAAGATCTGTTCATGGTTTGTGTTTACAAAGGACATGTCGAAACCAGTGTACCAGGACCCTGTTAGTCATAAGAAAAAGAGGACACTGCCAATAGTGACTAATGAAAATGAGCATTTATTTTTCTTATTTAAAGGGAGTCTGGAGATAAGCAGTCTCAGGGTTAGTTTAATAGCTCACCAATTTTATTAAGAATCTGTGATATCGCTCATTCTTCCTTCTGCAGTAATTTGATGTTTCCCCATCATGGATTTGGGATTGCAACAGCATACAAAACAGTTGGTCTTCACATACAGTTAAGCAGCAAGGGGGAGCAAAGACTCTCCTAGTGTGCGTTCAACTCTTTATAGGATCAGAAGGTAAAATCTTTCCCTGTGCTTTGCAGAGAGATTCTCCCTATGCTTTACCTTTCATAACTGAGTCCTAAGACCACTCAAAGTCAGTCACTGGCAAAAAGAATGGAACTGGCAGAGCTGACTTAGACCCATCAAGATTCACCTTATCTTACTGGGCTCAGTGTTGCTGAACAAAATGTAGTTTCTGGAGGTGGATGGAAGGGTTGACGGTTTTGGGTAGGCAATCTGCATTAACTACATCATGAGTGAACGCTTTCTAGATGCCATCTTTTTCTGTCTTCTACCGGGCATTAAGGTGGAGAGGCAGAAAGCACACTGTCAGGCAGATTGCTAACAAGATTCAACTATTTCACATCATCCATTGATAATCTTAGTGTTTTAGTTCATGTATTCAGTATAAATGTAGCTAAATTAGCAAAGGGTGAAGGAGGTAAGTAAATGAACACTAATCTTTTATTAATAATGTAAAGAGCCTGACTACATAGTGTACATGATAAATAATAATATGTACCTAATATACTCGGGAATTTTATATGAATCATATCAATAACTCCCACAAAACACTCTTAGCTAGACATTCAGTCAACTGCTTGATCTACATGGTGACAGATTCTTTGCTTGATCAAACACAAGTTAGGTTCCTAAAACTTCTAGTTTTATCTGTCCATTTCTCTATAAAATCCAGTCTTAGCAAAAAAAAAATACTGCTATAATAACACAGTTCAGCAAAACCCCTCACTCTTGGTATCTGATCACTTTTGCTATCTGACCCAGTTCCTCATCCTCCATCATCCTCCAGGTGATGCCTGGTTATTCTGGCCTCTTTTCAGCAAAAATCTCTGTGAGGTCAGTTGACTAGAACATCTCTCACCCCTGATGTTTGCTCTATAGTTTTTCTGTCAATTCTCCCCCTACCCCACTTGCCATTTATTCATTCTATATTAAGAATGATCCCAATATCTCTCCATCTCTGCCAAATCCCATTGCAGGAATACCTGTAACTATCACAATGGCCCTGAGCTAAAATCTTCTTCACCTTATTTTAGTAACATAATTCTATACTTATTTTAACACTATCATTTAACCTTCAGATTAATACTTGAAATAGTGTGTTGGCATCCCTAAGGCCACTCTGAGGTTCAGAGATGTACTTCAAATTCAAATTAGTGAAATAATAAACACTTCATTTATTACAGTGAAAGGATACAAAGCAAAATCAACAATGAGAAAAAGTATGTGGCACTCAGTCTAAAGGAAACAAAACTTGAATTTTCAAGGGTCTTCTCCCTGTGAAGTTGCACAGGATATGCCTAATTCCTCTAGCAGTGAGTTTAAATGACACACACAAACTTGTTTCCTAGAGAAACCTGCCTTACTCTAGGAGTCCACAGTTTTTATTGAACGTCTATGGCTGGTCACAGCCATGGATGCCTCAGATCTCCAGATGGAAAACAGGTGTTTCCCATAAACCATGTTATTTGCACAACTGTTTGCACGAACTGGTACAGTTGGCTCATGGCTATGAGCATACAAAAACACCTGCAGTTCTTAGAACGTTCTAACAGCTCAAATCATGGGCACTGGCCAAGTGCCAGTCATAAAAATAGGACCTTCTTGGGACTATGCAAGATCTGAGAATTTTGGGGATGCTGAAGTAATGCTTTCTTGCACAGATTGATATCATATTATACCCACGATGAATCAGGGAGGCTCAAAAGATATTTAGTGACTTCAAATATGGTGAGAAAATGACAGAGGTAAAATTTGAAACTTGACTCATCATGACAAAACTTGAGCTTGGAACTATTATGAAATGGTGTCATGTACAATGATATTTAGCTCAAAGTGTATAGCCACAAGTCAGTAGTAGCAGGGGACCCAGCCTCAGGGCTATGATTGGTGACTGTTAGGAGCTGGACCACACAGGGTGAGGAAAGGCAGCTTCATCTGCATTTATATCTGCTGCCTATCATTCACATGCTCACCTGAGTTCTGCCTTCTGTCCAATCAGTTTCAGCATTAGAGACCCCTAGGAGCAGAGACTCTACTGCTAGCTGCACATACAAGAGATCTAGGTTGCGTGCTTCTTATGAGAGTCTAATTCAAAAATTATCCCTCACTCCCATCTGTGGAACAGTCATCTCCCATAAAATCCGTCGCTGGTGCTGAAGGCTGAGACCACTGAATAACAGGGTAGTTAATCTGAATTATTCTGCTTTATACTATAGGGCGGTTAGTGAGCAGAGACCCACGATTCTAATTTATGATGGTCCAAAAGAAACTAATTAACAAGGAAATTACTTCATATCCTTAAAAATTTTATGTTTCAAATATGTAGACAAACAAGCAGGCAGACAAACAAGCAACAAAGAAATAAAGATCTCTCCCTTATACCTGCCATTGTGAACAAATATATTGACAAGAAGTGAATTTAAAAATAATATTATAATAACATTGGAAAATATATGCTTCATTTGCTTCTTCAGATGGCTTGGGAAGTGAGAATATGGAGGAGAGGATGCAACAGAGCAAAGATGGTCGAAATTCTCCTTTGATACCTACTTTGACAAGAGTACTGAAATATATTTTAGAATCTGTGAGCCAAAATCTGATTAAAAACTGTTTTAAATTTTTCTTCACAGATGGTAGGAAAGATTTAAATGATAGTTTTCAGATCTTGGTAAATATAACTTAGTAGAGAAATATTAAAGAAAGAATGAATTTACTCTTGATATTGGGTGGCACTGTTTCTGGCTGATGAAATAAAATATATTATTATTCTCATGTTTATATAATGATAGTTTCACATTCTTTGATTTCTGATGTTTGGAAAATCCTTTGTTGAAAATTTTCATTGGACAATTGATTCTCAAGGAAAATGGAGAATGAAAATTAAGCATTTCCTGATGCCCAAGAATCCTGTTTACATCAATCTCAAAAGATCTTATTATGGAAGAAAAATTAGGGACTTTTTGTTCTATGGTAATTATCCAAAGTATTTGTAAATTTAGCACTGTTCAGAGGATTTTTGAATCTTTGGGTCTAGAGTTCTTAAATCAATATGCTGATTTAAGATATACTTCAAAAATGACATAAAAATTATACATATGTATGGGGTACTAAGTGATGTGAATTACATGACATGTTGTATAACTCTCAAATTAGGTTAAATACTGGTATGTTCTGCAAACATTTATCATTTTCCTGTAGTTAAATATTCGAAATTCCCCTTTCTGACATTTCTGAAATACACAGTATATTGTCACTATCTATAGTCACTTTCCTGGGCAACAGGACGCCAGAATCTATTTTTCCTACCTAGTTAAACTTTAGTACCATTGATCAGTCTTTCCTAATTCAAATTCAGAAGAACTTTTGGGTTTTGGGCTGAGCCATAATGTGCAAAACTTCTCTTTGTTGTCATATAGTATTAAGTCAAAATCATTTCAGGCCTCAGTAGATGCCGTGTGATGTTGGTGTGGACTTGTTACTCCTTGCTCCCAAACTCTCAACAATAGCAATTAAAATTATAGACATGGATATTTTTTTCTTTTATAGTTGACATTAATTTTATGCTCAGAAGCATCATATTTTGAAGATAATCTGATCAGCAGATGATCTAAAACTGTTTTGAAAAGGAAAATCAATTTTGAAAAGGACTTGAACATTAGAAAAGTTCTCAGTTTACTCACGGCTTATATTGATTTCAAATTATTCTCTGAGTAGATTGGCAGTGATCAAGAAGTACATCTGGAGAAGTTATGAAAAAACAAGGTCTTCTGGGCTTTTCTGGTGGCAATATTTACTGGTTCAACATTTTTGACAGGTAGCTGTCAATTTCCATAATAATTTATAATATATGGAATCACCAGTCACACCATTCAGTCCTCTGGAATTTTTCTACAGATAAACTTTCACATGCATGCACAAAGACAGAGAACAAGGCAACACGAGCAAGCAAGCTGTCTTGGAACTAGCGCCGTGTGTGGGCTGCCGTCAGACCAGGAAGAGGCAGACCCCAGCCTCTGATCATAGGCTCAGAGGACAATGGTATGCAGTGTGACATCTAGGGGGCATCTCCTTCTGAGGGTTGCTGCCATTGTTGATTCCCTATGGTCTTGTTTTGAAGTCCTATATTACTTCCTTTGTTTTGTTGGGTTGGGTTTTATTCTCTTTTGTTTTGTTTGATTATGTCAAATCTGATGGCAAGTGCACCTATTTCAAAGATAGCAAGATATACTATGTTAGCAGTTTTGGATTTACTATAGGCTTGTTTTGAAGTCCTTTATTGCATTCATTGTTTTATTTTGTTTCTATTCTATTATGTTCTGTTTGATTTTTACTATGTCTGAAGTTATCTGCAGGTATTGTGAAGACATCAAAGGCATTAAGGTAGCTATTGTTGACTTTGTAATGTTTTGAAGTCCTGTATCTCTTACACTGGTTTGCTTTGATTGGTTTTATTCTGTTTTATCCTCTTTAAAATAAAATAAAAAAAGAAAAAGAAAAAGAGACATTTATTGAAATAATTTTTGAATTAGAAAAATATTAGAAAAAACCTAAATCTTGGAAATTAATGATATGGTTTAATACATTATGGTAAATCTACAAAATAGAATATATGTTGCATCATTTATAGAAGAATGTGGCTTATCTATACACATTGATATAGAACTAGCTACAAAATACTTTAACACCTGAAGACATGGTGTTATGGTTTAGATCTAAAATGTGCCCCAGTACCCTCATGTTGTGGAAGGCGATTGGATCATGGAGGTGAGCTATTCATCTGGGGCTGTGTGCATGGATGAGTTTAGTAGTGGAACGTGAAGTCAGGAGGTAAGACCTGGTTGGAGGTGAGTCACTGAGAGCGTGACCTGGAAGGATGTATTTTCATCCCCAGCTACTCTCTTCCCTCTCTGCTTTTCAGCTGCTGTGGTTTGACCACCTTTGGCTATCAGTGCCCCTCTGCCTTGAATCCAGCTGACTATGGACTGGAATGGTGAGCCAAAGTAAACTTCTTGTCCTTTAAGTGGTGGGTATCAGGCATTTTCTCCTAGTGACAAGAAAGTGACTAAAACATGTGGTATGCATAGTGAGCTTCCACTTGTGAAAATGGGAAGGCATATATATATATATTAAATACATATGTAAGTATGTCTGTATGTGGATGGTATATCTATGTATATATAGAATCTGCAATGATCTGATAGCAGGGATTATCCTTAGGAAGAACTAGGAAGTTAAATTAAGCATCTGGATTTAACTGTGTAATTTCTTATTGGTTGAATTTTTAAATAGCAAACATTTATTTATCATTAATTATATTCCTGATTTTTTCTAAGCATATTCTGGTCATTTTATGGTGGAGCAAATTGGAGGTCAGTAGAAGAAAATGTTTACTGTCCATAGCTGGTAAGTAATGGAGCCAGTTCTTGAACCCAGATAGTCATAATGCCAGAGATTATGTTCATAGCTAAGATTGTGCATACATGTTTCCTTTCCATGAATTGAAAAAATAGTGAAATTAGCACAATGCTTGTGATCTCAATATTAAAGGAGGCTGGGATAGGAGGATAAAAGTTTGAGCCCAGGGTGGGCAACTTAGTAACTTACTGAGACTCTAAAACTTGGAAGAAGAGGAAGAAGAAGAAAGAGAAGAAGAGGAAGAACAAGAAGGAGAGGAGGAGGAAGAAGAAGAAGAAGAAGAAGAAGAAGAAGAAGAAGAAGAAGAAGAAGAAGAAGAAGAAAGAAGAAGAAGAAAGAAGAAGAAGAAGAGGAGGAGGAGGAGGAGGGGAGGAAGTAGAGGAGGAGGAGGAGGAGAAGGCAGAGGAAGAGGAGGAGGAAGGAAGGAAGGAAGGAAGGAAGGAAGGAAGGAAGGAAGATACAGATCAGGGCAAAAGTCTTGAGTTTAACCCTTGGTACTGCAGCATGGGTGGTGGGGTGCACTTCAACAAATTAGAAATTTCAAAGTGAGGGAGTCAAGAAAGTGGTATAATTTAATCCGTACTTATTTAGCTGGAACATAATTTTCAAGTTGAAGTGCTGGCCTCTATTTGGTAAATCAGTTTTTGATGTGTTCTATCAGCATTTAGAATTATATTGCACCAATCTCTTCATGGATCTCTGCTGAAATCTCTGCAGAGATCTCATGGATCTCTGCTCTTCTGTTGTTAGAAGCTGTCTTCAGGTGCAGTGCTCTCAGGACCGAGGTCCCATCTTACGTCTAGGGAGCTTGACCTGGTGTGAGCTAAGGTCTCAGCTCACAGGCAGAGCTGGCCCAGATTGTACACACCTCATGATTCCTGATCAAATTAGATATGGCTTTTTTTTTGACAGGACATTCTTTTAGATAGAACAGAGAAATTACACGTTTAGATAGAACAGAGAAGACAGAAAATGTTGCTGCTGGAAAGGGCCAGAGCACTTAGTACAAAAAATCAGTTTTAAATATTGGCTGTTTATATTACTTTGCTAAGTTGCTCAGGCTGGACTTGAACTTGGGATCTTCCTGCCTCAGCCTCCCAGAGGGCGGGAGTGACAGGTGAATGCCACCATGCCCAGCTCTGCTTTTCCTCTTTTTTTTGGGGGGGATTGAACTCATGACTGCGCACTTGCAAGGCAGGTAGTTATGCCGCTGAGCTAAATCCCCAGCCCTTGTTTATATTACTTTGGATAAAGTCCTTTACCTTTTCTGAGTCTCACTTTCCTATCTGTAAAATAAAAATGCCAATGCCTCCTACAGAAGTTATCAGATGAGACAGCTTGTTAAAGTAACTGGTTCTCTGAGTACCTATACACGTTAAGGTGTTTGGCCCCATAGCTAGCACATGAGCTGAATCTGAATTTGAGTTCTTTAAGAGCAGGAACCTCTCACTCGCTGCTTGAATGTACAAATCAGTGAATGAACGGTATGATGAACACAGTTGTGTACAAACAGGGAACTACCTATATGATCCATCATCTACTGAAGGCTGAATAAGATAGACCAAGGATCTAGACCATAAATATTTGTCACCTATTTTTGTGGGAGTGAGAAAGTTGATGGTTCCCAGCTGAACATGGTATTTTGAGTTATGCCATAATTCAAGTTCTTTGGTGCCATAGAGTTTGCCTTCAGTTTGGTGACTTATTAGCTTGATTTCTACTGCTATAAAAATTGTGTTCAAGAAAGTACAAGTATTCCAAAACTCTTGCTTCTGGCTCTTATTACTAATTATTCCCATCAGTGGTAACTGAGATTCTTGGAGAGTCAGAGGGGGGAAAGGAACAGGAAGACCCCAGGTAATGGGGACACATGCCAGACAATTCCTGATTGTCATTTCCCCTCTCAGCCTTGCCTTGTGATTGTATCAGCTTTGGCCGAAACCACATCCTGAAACGTTTCTGTGCCTCTTTGTACCGATTCAAGAATGTCTGTTGTACAATGTGAGATCTTGTGCACTTTCCAGGGAAGGATACTTAAGTCCAGCTCTGATAATAAGGCAATGACTCCAGGGAGAAATGCGCAGTGTCTGGGTCCTGATATGCTGGAGTATGATGAGAAAAATGAATATCAAAAGCCTTATGCATTGGAACGGTGGTTTTAAAGCCTGAGAGTACTATATACAGTTTTTATTTTAAAGAGGATAAAATGAAGGACAATAAAACAATAAAACAAATCAAAATAAACCAAAATAAGCGATACAGGACATCCAAACCTTGTGAAATCAACACTAGTTGCCACAGTGCCTTTGTTGTCTTCAAGATAGCTGCAGAGACCATCTTCGGGCATATTAAAATTAAACAGAACAGAATAGAAACAGTAGAAAGAAAACAATGAATGCAGTAAAGGACATCAAAACAAGCCAGTAGTAAATACATAATGGTTTATATGACATGTCTTGCTATCTTTTAAACAGCTGCTCATGCCATCAGAGTTAACATAAACAAAATAAAAGAAAATAAAAACCCAGCCCAACAAAACAATGAAATGACATGGTTTCCTGGGTGGGAGGGGGAATCTCCGCCCATGGGGCCTGGTTCTTTCCCTCCACAGTCCTTGGATGGTGCTGACTCCCTTGTATACATTTTTGATTCCTTTTAAACATTTACTTTTGCTCTAGCAGTTAATAAGGCTAATAAGTTAACCTGTACTCCCTTTGAAAATGATTTTCTTAAAAAGTAAATAGTAAAAGTAAACAGTCAAATTTAAAGGTAAAAGTGTTTTTTAAAGGTTTAATGTAGACAATTTTTTTTGTTTTCTGCTTTGCACATAGTGAAAGTGACACAGAATACAGACATCTTTGGGGCAGAAGTCTAATAATACTTAGCATATGATTGGTGACCAATTACTGCTTGCTTGAGAGGTGATGAGATTCTTCTTTGTTACTTCTTTTAATCACCAAGCAGCTGCTGTTTGTACAGTGATGGCATGCTTCAGCCTTCTTATCTCCACACATAGATTTTTACATTTTTGAATAGCAGTGGTCATGGGTTGCAGTATTCGTAAAGTCGAGTCCAAAAAAAATCAAAATGGAATGCAATTTGTTTTCCAATGAAGGAGTATTAATTTTTTCCTTTTTTTCTGCCTTCTCTGTCACACCTTTGTTTCTTCTACCTACCCTTCTTTTTTCTTTTCTTTTTTCTATTTCTCTTCCTTCTCTTTAAAATTTCAACTTGTAAAAATATTTGCTGTTAGAAGTGTTTGGATATATCTTACCCAGGATTCTTGGTTTTGTATAACAGAATTTAACTCCATTTAATTTAGTTTAATAAAATAACAATATACAGCAGTGGACATGTATGATTTATCTCACAGCCTGGAGGTGTAGGATCTGGCTAGGATTCAGGGAGCCAAAGCAAGGCTAAGAACTCAGTGCAGGAAAGGCCTACTCTCAGATGAGGTGGGCAGGTCTTTTTCCTATAGGCTTCCACTGTGGAAGGTGAGAGATCTCCACCTATCACCTCTGCAAGGATAAGCAAAATATTTTATATTTTTGGTAAGGATAAATTGTCATCAAAATTAGTATTAATGAAGCTTTTGCTGTGATGGTCACCACATCTCTGTTTTCCTATGTTGTAGTAACAGAGAGAGGGGACAAGTTCTTGTAAGCTAAGAAAAATACCTCCATAAGAAGACATACTTAACTTTCCCTAGTTAGATGACTTAAAATCCATGTTGCCTGCTATCTTTTAAATAGAATTGCTACTGCTGAAAAGGCAAATCGCAACCACCAAGATGCATAATGGAGGATGCCTAAGGACTTACTGGGTGATTAGCAATTTCACTTGTTCTAAAAATAGGATTTACCAAAAAGCAACCACTGATCCTCTTCACTGAAACAATTGCTAAAAATGATATCACTTCAGGCCAACAAAATCAAAACCCTGGGAGTAGGTTCCAAGTCAGTCACTTTTATAAATCTCCTGATAAGCATTAAGTCGTATAATGTTACAGTTTGAGAAACACTAGTAATGTAAATGAATGCAGATCAACTAAAAATTGTTAAAGCTTTTGGCTATATGCACCCATTTCCAGGCTCTCCTTTCTACGCTTATAATTATCACCATATGTGTCTACCTATTATTAAGCATTACATTTATATATTATGAAGAAAAAGATGCTATTCTTGAACTGTTAATAAAATCAAAACAGGTTGCTGCAGGTGTGTGTGCCTCTTTATACTGAGATGGATATTTGTAAGGTGTTGAGTGATTATTTGGGTAACAGGTCAGTGAACCCAGTGGAAACTCTTGGGGAGCAGGTGAGAAGTTTCTGGAAGGAAAGGGAACACTCTTCTGACAGTGGTTCATGACTTCTGGAAACTTTCCCACTGATTTAGGATTGACAATTAAGGGCTTTCTGTACTCAGTGATTTAGAGCTAGCTTGTGGTCTGTTTGGCTTCCTTCTTAATTTGGAAATACTGTTAGACATAAATTTTTTCAATTGTCCAGACCTGGCAATTGTGAGTGTTTACAATAGCAGGACTCAGAGTCACCTATATTCTATGTTTTTCAGTGATACATTAAACTGTAAAGTGAGGATTTCAAAGTCACATTAGAGGAGCAACAAGTTGCTTAACTCAAATTTACTTACCTCTTAGCTTGAAGTGTCTGCTGATGAGGGATGTTATGATTTATATCTTGATGTCTCCCCAAGGTCTCATGTGCTTATAGGCTGGGCTTTTGGAAATGATTAGATCAGAGGTGAGTGATTCTGGAGTAGTCCACTGGTTGGTTTAGCATTGTTCTAGACATGGATGATGGACTTACTAAACAAAGAGCACCCACCCTGGGTGTGGGTGGCACTGACCAATTAGCTTACAGCCAAATGGGATGAAAAGGGAAAGAAGGAAGATTCGGTGGATTCCTGATGCTA